>JALBCR010000131.1:0-185051 GCA_030710515.1 Abscondita cerata
AATTACGTATTGCCCAAATTAAATTCATTTTCATTCAAATCTGAAAATTGGGTTTTTAAATACAGAGCTGGTTTATATGCAAATATGAAGCCAATTTTTCTAAAGAAACTATTCAAAAACCTAAACGAATCGATAAATCTAAATTTCATGTTGTTTTCGAAGCTTGCTTCAAATCCTATATATTTCTCTTTAGTTAAGGGCACAACGTAAATATTCTTGCATTTTTTAATTAGCTTTCTGATAAATATATGACCGTCGTAATTCGTTAAAGAGTGAAAAACTACAGATATCACTTTTTTTAGCTTGTAATTTAGATTACAATCTTGATGCGAGGCCGTTTTATAGGATCCCAGTATGAGGTCGTGGTCGCGAACTTTGATATCATTTAATCGAAACGTTTTTCCGCATATTCCACAGTTTGTTGCACGTTCAAATTCGAATTTTTCCGCGTCTGTTAGAGGCAACACGGGGAACAACTTTGTCAAAATATTTTTAGAAAATGTGTTCGATATTTGAATTAATTCGTCTATAAACCACTCGTCGCAATCTAACCCCGTGTATTGTCTGTAGTAAGACACGCTGCTATCGAAAGCGCAGTGCAAATAGTAACCTACACTAAAAGGTTGATGATATTGAAACTTGTCAATTAAAGAAGCGCTATCGTCATCATTTCGTTTTATTAAAAGGCATTCAAAATCCGCATATATAATAAAAGGTAATAACATTTGATTCGCATAATTTTTAAACACAACTGTTGATCCTTTTTTGGCATGATAACTTTACATTTGTTTAAATTTATACATTCTAATTTATGTTTTTCCAAACGTTCAGAGCTAGAGAAATAATTTAAGCAGCGCTCGCATAAATAAATCGCGTGATGGTGTTTTGTGACTTGCGATCTAACAAGACGCGATAAATGCTTGATTAGACAGTAATGAAATTTAATTAGGGACTTACTACTATTGGTGAAATCGATTTCATCTCGAGTTGTACTGAAATCACCACCTGCGGAGCGTCTGCATACAGCGTTGTCTAAGTCGTCGGCTTCGAAATCTTGTTCACCGTCGTTGGCGTCCTCATCGCTGCTATCGGCTTCTACCTCGTATCGATTCTGTATCATCAGCAGGTTGACATGGTTAGGCTTCACGTTTGATGTAAGATATGTGGGCACCGTGATAAACTTTCCATTCTTCTTCTTTTGGAGCATGTACACATTGATTGAAATATTACTATTTTGACGTTCAAATTTCGGGATTTGAACCAATGTCATAGGCTGGTTGATGCCGTCCAGGTTTAATTTTTCACTATAATGCGGATACGATGTAACACGATTGATGTTTATTTTGTTGAGAGGTGGCCACAGCGCGCTATTATACACCAAAAGAAGCACCCATTGTCCTTGTTTTGGATGTTAATTACAGCATGTTTGAGTGCTATTTCTCGAGGCAGAGGCAAATAAGAGGATGCATGTAGAACGTCGCCACATTTGTTGATATTGACACCCAAGGATACGATGCGACAAAGTGCCCACCCGGAGTCTTTTCGTCAAAATTTTCCATTTTTTCATCAGAGATTGCACGACATTTTCAGTAAACCACTCGCCAAAACCGCTTTTATTCAGTGTTTCGTTGTCTTCGTTCATCATTAACAAATAATTTTTAGTTGAAAAGTGTTTGACATCGCGCGTTTCACCACCGTCTATTGAATTCTTAAGAAACTCACCAGATAACACAAAGTTTATTTTTATATTTTGTTTCTTTTCGAATTAATCGGATTATCCTCAACCAGATCGCTTCAAGACAGTCAGAAAAAATGATTCGATGAATTTATGGGTTAAATTCAGAACGATGCTTGTTCTAATTCTACACGAAAAGGCTGACTCTGTATCAAACCAGCGGATTCTGCTAGACCGGTTCTTCTTTGACGGCTTTTTCTTCTTTTTAACTCGCATAATAAAGTTTTATATAGCAGTAAATTCGAAATAAACGTTTGAATAACATATCTCGATGATGTATTTACCAGAACACTATTCTTTTGCACTTTTGATGCCAAGCGAACGTATTTAGATATTAATTTTAAAAACACATCGATTTTCTTTCACACTTTTTTTAACCAATAAATTGTAAGAATATTTTATTTTATCGATGACCCCGTTGTTAAATTATTTAACGACATTTAATGTTAAATTTTTCTATCAAAATTAATATGCCACATTTATTATGTAGCTAAATTGATCTATATTTTATAGTCGAGCGAGCTTGAATGGATGGTACGCGTGTTACTGGTCAAACACAAACTGGAGCTGGTCGACGTTTACACCTGTATTCAGTTTTTTGTACCCACCCTCTTAATGGCTATTGGCTTTTGTTAAAACTATCAATAACATCGTTGCTAAAATGCGTTACAAGCCTTTTAGGTAGATAGTAGAAGCACTCTTTGATATAGATTATTACGCAGCGTCCATATTTACCTTCAAAAGAACGAATCTTGTCAATTGCATATTCTTTATTCAACTCTAGGTCTTTAATTAAACCCTTTGTATGAAGCTCGCATTTGGCTACTTTATTAATATTATCAACCATCGACAACGCACACGGTGATGATGGAGACGTGCTTGATGATTCCGACATCGTTGTGGATAATTTAATGCAGACTGAGATTATGCGTCAACCCTTTCGCGTTGATATAGGCTAATTCCCACCACTAAAAACACTCTTGGCTTTACAGAATTAAACAGCTTTAATATCGAATTATGGCAACCGTGATTTTTCATTTCTGTTCGTATTCTTTCCTTATAAATTGCGATTAATAAATAACTATGCGGGTTTAACCGCTAACAAATCAGAATTTATTAACGAGAAGTTGATTGCTTTTCTAACCAACACTGTCAGTCGTTATTATTTAAACACGATTCTCTAAAATTATTCTTTGAGTTGTTTACGAGCCATTTATTGATATGATACCTCTTCACACACCAAAATTGCGCGATCCACATTAACTGAAACATGTTCATAAAAAGTTGATTTGCTTGAATTATAATTAAGAAAACATTTTTGGTTTGTTAACACAACGTAAATGTGTTTTGAAGATAATAATTTTAAGTTTTACACATAAAATATTTGTATCGGGATAAGTTATAATTTATCAAATTAAAGTCTAGTTGTTATCTATATATTTAAATATCACCCACATTTTCTTCTAATGAATAATAAAATTTAATTAGAATAATTATCGGTTTTAGAATATTTCACACGACCTTTTGGCCCACCCACGATAGTTTTTGTTGCATAGCACAAAGCACTAAATCAGAGAATTGCCTTTTGTTGGGTTGTATTTGTGTCTCGTTTTTGATGTTATCACTAAGAGTCAGTTTAAATATACGATCTTTTTATCTACTATACCCAAAGACGATCCGTATAATAATTTACTATTGTGTACAACCAACACGACTGATGCTATCAAAGAATACACATTTTGGTGGTGTATTTTTTTTCTCAAGCTTCGCATGCAACGGCCAAAGCCACCCATATAGTGATAATTTACACAATCAGCTATTGTGAGCCGCCACCACAGTGAACAATATATCACAGCCATAAATGATTTTTCGAGCCCACCCATGTTTAATCAACCAAGCTAGAGAAGGCTTAAAATTAACTAAAGTCTTAATGGGTAATTAGACTCATGCGTTTTACTTCTGAAATAGTACAAATTATTAGTTATTTAATTGTCTAGCTAAATCGATTTCAATTAATATTTTTGCTTATGATTTTCGTTTTCTTCAGCTTTTATCTGCAACAGTCATAGCCACCCGTATAATGATAATTTACGACGCGTAATTAAACTCGTTCGTTTACTTCTGAAATAATACAAATTATCGTATATTTAATTGCATGGTTAAATCGATTTCAATTAATATTTTTACTTGTGATTTACGTTTTCTAAGCCAGGAGCCTCCCCTCTTGCTTGTTTCTTTTCACATTGTCCCATGAACGCAATTCTGTTGCGCGTCGGGGTGTATTCTTTTCATATTAACCAATAAAAGCGGTTTCGGAGATAATTAGGGTTGGTGGTTTGTCTCATCTTATATCGCATCTCTTTTGGCTTGCATATAAAAGTGAAAATTTTTACGTTTTGAGCTAAAAAAATGCCTCGACGACGTCTGTTAACAACAACGAAGATGTCTGTGTGCGTGGTTGACTCTAGCCACACAGTACCCCACGAGATGATGGATGATCATCTCCGTCGAGTGCACCCTCGAGTATGAACATCGGGAGCAAGCTCGCTTGGGAGTTGTTGTATGTATTTTTTACTTTAAGTTTGGTTTATATATATAAAACTCATTACTGTTAAGCAAGTGAATTTTCATTGCATGTTTTTGCTAATAATTTTATAAATAGCCAGATGGTTCGAGTCGGCGACCGACAACAGCTCGCGAAAGGCTTCGCTCCCGTCTCGCGGCGCGAATTCCAGTGGATGCTCCGACAACACCACCACCACCACCATCATCCCCGGCGGAGGAAGCAAGCGGTGTAGAAATCATATATATTTATTATGAATAATAATTTTTTAAATAAATTAAAACTAACGTTTTATGATTTATTTCAATCAACTACGTAATTTACAGGTGGTTGTATGTGAGTCGATAAAAAGTGTTTTAAGATTTTGACAGTCTTTGGAAAAAATAAGCGGTTGTTATTTTAAACTAATAAGTGCTTAATTGTGTTTAAACCATTTGTTATTAATATTCCCAAAAGTGTTGATTAAAAAACAGCCAGTCTAGGTTCTAACTTGTTTGATTAAACGAGGGTCTACTTAATTAATTAAATCCACCCGTTGCAATCTATGCATTTATAATTAACCAACACCTGCACATCGAGAGAGAGAGATAGCTTGGTTAGAAAGGACATAATTCCCTGTTCCAACTTGTTCGGTAATCTCGAGTGCGGCTTAATTAAACCCACCAGCGACGCGGGGCGGTGTCGACGATTTGTAATTATAGACGGCCATCTTGCATATCATTATCAAATATATCATAATTCTAATCAAAATCACCACCTTAACAACGCTCCACCCCTACCGGGGGCGGCGAATTATCAATCATCGCACTCATATCAACAAGTACTCGAAAAGACGACCACACCCACAATTCTAATCAAAAATCGCCGCCTTAACTGCGCTCCACCCCTACCGGGGGCGGCGAATTATCCAATCATAGCACTCATATGAACAAGTACTCGAAAAGATGGCCACCCTCAATGGGGCGAGTCCCACTATCAGCCATCTTACTTCATCAAGGGGGCGGCGAAAAGGGATGCAACAGTTACACCCCACAAGTACCGAGAGTAATTAAAATGTAGCAAGTACTGAGAGTAATCGAAAAAGCACTACATATACATCGTTTACACCCCGCAAGCGCACATGCATCGGCCATCTTACTTCATCAAGGGGGCGGTGAAAAGGGTTGCACCAATTACACCCACAAGTACCGAGAGTAATTAAAAATGTAGCAAGCACCGAGAGTAATTGAAAAAGCACTACATGTACATCGTTTACACCCCGCAAGCGCACATGCATCCGCCATCTTACTTCATCAAGGGGGCGGTGAAAAGGGTTGCACCAATTACACCCCACAAGTACCGAGAGTAATTAAAAAGTAGCAAGCACCGAGAGTAATTGAAAAGCACTACATGTACATCGTCCACACCCGCAAGCGCGCGCAATTACGCTAAGTACACGCCGTGTACTTGCATGTACAGAGAGTAATTGCAAAATGCACTAGTTATTGCTGCTGAATGCCCCATCTATACTACTGATAACTAAATCTATATAAGTTGTTGCTTCCTTAGATGAATCATACTCGAGCTCTCTAGAACTCATTAGAAGAATTATAAATTTCATCTATCCTGTTATATTATTGCAATGTGTATTTTTTATGTTACAGAGAACTACTGAAAGCTGTCGTTTGAAGTGGAAAAAACCTTGTTAGGTCATATAGTAACTGTAAAACCAATAATAACAAAACGGGGAGAAGGCCAAGCAGATTTCTGTAGAAAATAGTAGTATTCTGTAATGTAAAAGCAATTCTAAGCGCTTCATTATATATATAGAAAACTGTACTAAAGTAGGAACCTGTATTTTGTGGTACTACTTCATGTACTGGGTGTAACGCGTAGAGATACATAAGGAGTTCGTTTTTTCGATACACGTTAAGTTGATGCTGTATTACAATTTGTACACGATTACAATTAAGTTTATTTCACAAGATAATAAAATCTTCAATCCAGAAACGTATATTAATAAAGGTTATGGGCCAGACTAATAAAAGAATACGAGGAATCTGGTGAACTGAAGAAGTTAAAGTGTGAAAAGTTTATTAACTTAAGTGTGAATAAGAAGCGTAATGGCGGTGGCGTATTCGTCGGTCGTGAACATAAAAGCATTCGAAGGAAAAGGATTCTCGAACTGGGAATTTCGAATTCGACTGTTCTTAGAACAAAGTGGTGTATTACAAGCACTTACGGAAAAGCCACAAGCGATGACCGAGGAAGAATACAAAAGTTGGACGTGAAAGCAAGAAACATTATAGTACAATGTTTGTCTGATCCAATCTTAGAAGTGATTAGAGAAAAAGAAACTGCTAAGGACATCATGAATACTTTAAAGAGTACGTATACAAAAACTGGCATGTCTGTTCAAGTTAACCTACAAAGAAAATTGCGAAACATGAAATTTGAAGGAAGCACCCCACTATTAGAATTTCTGTCAGAATTTGAAATACCATAAGCGAACTGAGGGCAAGCGGTGGAACGATACAAACTAAGGAGGTTGTGTCACAGTTACTTTCAACGATGCCGAATACCTACCAAGCAATAGTAACAACTTTAGATGTGTTATTTTGTCAGCAACCCGATGAAATAACGTATGATTTTATAAAGAACAAATTGTTGGTTGAAGAAGCAAGGCAAAAGAAAATGAAGAACCTAATGCTAATGCAGTTGCGTTTTATGGATATAAACAATATCCGCAAAGAAAACTAGCAACAAGTTTCGATTCATGTGTTATGGTTGCGGAAAGAAGGGGCATATGAAAAAGATTGTATGCAAAGAAAGAAAAGTCTTCAGGCAAGCGAAGGTACAACAGATGTAAGCTTCCTTACATCAGAGTGTGTTGAAATGGATGCATCAGATTGTGTTGTTAGTTTCATAGTAGACTCAGGTTCGACAAACCACCTGGTTAATAAGACGGTAGGAAAATACCTGGAAGAAGCAACAACTGTAAACTATCCGATCAGTGTAGCCAAAAGGGGACAAGTGTTAAATACAACTCGAACAGGTGTTCTAAAATTAGAAGATGAAGCAGGAATGAAAATCGACATTAAAAGTGTATTTGAATGTGAAGAATTGACACAAAACTTATTATCAGTTATAAAAATTCAAAAACAAGGATATAAAGTGATTTTTGAAGAAAAGAAGGTAACCATTTTGTCTGGTGAAAAACCACTAATAACCGGAAGTCTACAAGGAAATTTATTCGTTATAAATTTAAAATTAAGACGGAAGCAGGCATTAGTGACAGGCGATTCAAGTATCTGGCACAGACGAATGGGACATTCCTCAAAATATACACCGGAAAGTTTGTGTGACATTTGTATGGAAGGAAACAAACCCGAAAAACATTTATACAACTCTCAGAAGATAAACGTGCAACAAGAATTTTAGAATGTGTTTCAACAGATGTGGGAGGACCTTTGGAAGTAAACACACATGATGGTATGAGATATTACATTACCTTTATAGATAGTTATACAAGATTTACCGTGTGTTACTTGCTAAAGCACAAATCAGAAGTTTATGAAAAATTTAAAGAATATGAGTCGATGGTTACAACAAAATTTGGAGTTAAAATTGCAACGATAAGGTGTGACAATGGCGGAGAGTATGTGTCGAAGGAATTTCAAAGCCACTGTAAAGGAGTGGAACACAAATTCACTACACAGTACCGAGAAACCCTGAACAGAACGGAATTTGTGAACGATACAACCGTACCTTGTTGAATATGGTAAGATGCATGTTATTTGATGCAAAACTTCATAAGTCATTTTGGGAGAAGCACTAAGATCGGCAGTATATGTAATAAACAGAATTGAAAATACCCACACAGGACTTAAAACTCCTGCAGAATTATGGTATGGAAGGAAACCTGATCTAAGTAATATAAAAGTGTTTGGATGCAAAGCATATGCGCACATTCCTAAAGAAGATCGTAGAAAGCTGGATCGTAGAAGCAAAATGATGGTAATGATTGGATATGCATCAAATGGATATAGACTATTTGATTTCGATAGTCAGAAAGTGGTACATGCAAGAAATGTGGTGTTTGACGAACATAGTTGCTGCAAAGAATTATACAGAAATGAAGAAACCTGTGAAAAACAGTAGTGTTCAACATTGAAGAAAATCAAGTTGAAAATCTCCAAGATATTATTGCAAATCAAGAAGAAAATGAAGTTGTTGAAGAAATTGAAAATTTGAGAAGAAGCGAAAGACAGCGACGACTACCTACAAAACTGCACGATTATGACCTATCCATGAACGAAGAAAATTTGATGGCTGCAATGTTTACTAATAAACTTCTAACAGAAACTCCTCTCACATATGAAGAAGCAATAAAAGAAGGAAGTGGTTGGAAAGAAGCCATCGATGAAGAACTTAATAACCTCGAACAAAGTGAAACGTGGTCGCTAGTACCGAGGCCAACAAATGAAAATATTATAGACTCAAAATGGATTTTTAAAGAAAAAGAGATGGAGAAAGACGAATAAAAAAAGCAAGATTGGTGGCAAGAGGGTTTATGGCAGAAGAAACAGAAGAGGATGTGTACGCACCTGTGGCAAGAATGATCTCTCTAAGGGTACTGCTATCAAACGCTGTAAATAATGACTTGCACATGACACAACTTGATGTTAAGTCGGCTTTTTGAATGGATACCTAAAAGATCCTGTGTTTATGGAACTACCAAAAGGCCTAAAGGAAGACACGAGTTTAGTTTGTAAATTAAGAAAATCTCTGTATGGGTTGAGGCAATCACCAAAGTGTTGGAATCAACGACTGAATAACTATTTAGCGGAAATGAACTTTGATCGTTCAAAGGCTGACCCTTGTATCTATGTAAGAGGTAAATGTATTATACTTATTTGGGTGGATGATTTGTTAGTCATGTCTGATAATGCAGACGAAATTACTGATATAAAAGGAAGTTTGGAAACAAATTTCAGAATGAATGAGTTGTCAAATGAAAGTGAATTTATGTTTTTAGGTTTAAAAATTAAGAAAAATCAAAATAATATTAGGATTTCACAGGAATGTTTAATTGACAAGTTATTAACTAAATTCAATATGAAAGATTGTAAAATTTCAAAGATACCTATGCAACCTCGATTGCATTTAGAAAAGGACATTATAAAGGACTATAATGTACCATATCGTGAACTGTTAGGGAGTCTGATGTATTTAATGTTAGGAAGTAGACCTGATTTATGCTTTGCAATAACATATTTCAGTAAATTTCAAAATAATTATGATAAACAACATTGATTCACCTAAAGAATGTTCTTCGGTATTTACAATTTACTAAAAATTTTGGTCTTAAGTATGAAAAATCTAACGAACAGGTTACTGTGAATGCATATGTGGATGCAGACTTTGCAAATGATGTCACGGACAGAAAGAGCATAACAGGATTTGCTATTTGCTTAAATAGTAACGGTGTAATTTGGAAATCGAAAAAGCAGAATGTTGTAGCACTTTCTAGTTCGGAGGCTGAATATGTTGCAATGGCGTGCTGTGCTACAGAATGTTTATTTGTGAAGCAATTAATGTTAGATATAGGCATAGAATTTGAGACACCACTTACAATTTACGAAGACAATCAGTCTGCGATTAAAATGGCAGAAACTCTTGAAACAAAAGATCGAAGCACATAAATATTAAATACCATTTTATTCGAAATCTGATTGCAGATAATATTATAAAATTAAGTTATTTAGCCACTGCTAATCAACCAGCAGATGCATTAACTAAAGCTGTACCTAGTGTTAAGTTAAATTGTTTAGAAAACAATTAAGCGTGTTTGAATGTAATTAGAACTTAGAATTGAGGGGTAGTGTAGAAAATAGTAGTATTCTGTAATGTAAAAGCAATTCTAAGCGCTATTATATATATAGAAAACTGTACTAAAGTAGGAACCTGTATTTTGTGGTACTACTTCATATACTGGAGTGTAACGCGTAGAATACATAAGGAGTTCGTTTTCGATACACGTTAAGTTGATGCTGTATTACAATTTGTACACGATTACAATTAAGTTTATTTCACAAGATAATAAAGTCTTCAATCCAGAAACGTATATTAATAAAAATTTCTGTTCTATGATGAAATGGACAGTTTACTAGGCCATAAGCCTAATTTCAGTTGCTCGCATGCAATAAATGTTCTAACAGCACTAGAATATCATATCCCATCTCCAACTAATCGTACGTCTACAGAAGCTGAAACAGAAGATGACACCGATAGCATTAGGGAGCACTCGGAAGTTACAAATACTGAAATAACACAAACACCATCCACATCACGTTCATGTACAATAACTGAAACAACAAAGCCACTTGGCATACAAACTTTAAAAGAAAGTTATTAGAGCAAAAATAATAGATAATGAAAAACGACAAGTCAAAATGCGTTTATTAGAAAGAAAACTTGCTGTAGATGAACGTAAGTGTGACCTATTAGAACGTTACTTAAAACTAAAAGAAAAAGAGTTGGATAAGTAGTTAATTATGATTTCGTCTTTTCATATAACAATTGTTGTAGAGGTTGAATGCGACCAAAATAGATGGTTGCATTACGCACGCTCGAGAGAGAGCACGCCTGTACTTTTAGTATTGTAACTTAAAATTAACATAAATAAGAAATAAATAAAGAATATAAAACATGGCGCAGTCGTAAAACGGATGCGAAAAACGGACACGAAGAAATTAAGAAATAAGTATTAAATGAAACTGTGAGTAAATTACTAAATAAACGAAATTAAAAATTAAATATAAGATGGCTGACGAGCGAGAACAAAGAATGGTAGAAGCCGTGCGGTTTATTCAACAACCAAAATCACTAGAATTCGAAGGTGACATGAGCGAAAATTGGACATTTTTTAAACAGAAGTTTGAAATATATATTAGAGCAGCGAATATAAAAGAAAATGATGGGTACGTCCTATTAAATTTAATTGGTGATCGAGCTTTAAAATTTACAACACGTTTACTTGGCAAGAAGGCGAAGATAAAACAAAATGCGGCGACATCATAGCAAAATTTGATGGAAAGTTTGTGCCGACAAAGAACGTCACCTATGAAAGGTACCAATTTTTTAAAAGAGACAAAAGGAAAATGAATCGTTCGAGGAATATTCAACGGAATTGAGAAAGTTAGCAAGTACCTGTGAATTCGGAGACCTAAATGATAGTTTAATTAAAGACAGGATTGTATTGGGAATCAAAGAAGTTAATATTAAAGACAGATTATTAAGGGAACCTAATTTAAGCCTCACCAGAGCAATAGAAATTTGTCGAGTTGCTGAAACCACAAAACAACAAATTGAAAATATGGATAAGAATATGAAACGGGAAGAAGTTAATATGGTGAAGCAGGTTCGGAAGCAACCAGTGCAGTCAACTACTCAAATGAATAAGGGAGCTGGAATGTCGAACAAACCAAAGCAGTCGTGGCAAGCACCAGGTCAACAGTCCAGGTATGCAGGTAGAAGGATGCAAGATATTGCGAGAAATAACAGGTATTTTATAAATAATTGTACACGTTGTAAACACTCTCATGAACTTAATAAATGTCCGGCATATGGAAAAATATGTTCCAAATGTGAAAAGCCGAATCATTTCAGTAATGCATGTCGACAAAGAAATGTAAATGTAATAGAAATAAATGAATGTGATACAGATGTTGAAGAACATAATATGTTTGTCGGAAATGTGAAGACTTTAAATCATGCGGAACAATGGAATGAAGAATGTGTTTTAAATGATAAATTAAATGTTAGCTTTAGACTAGATACAGGAGCGGACTGTAGCATTTTGCCAGTCAAATTATTTAATAAATTAAATGTAAATGAATCTGAAATTAAAAGATCCCTTGGAGTAATATCTACTCTTACTGATGAAGTACTGCATCCGCTAGGAACCTGTACAGTAAAAACACAAGTAAAAATAATTATTCAGATAAAACCGCGTTAGTGGATTATCAAATATTAAATGTAACTAGGCCGATATTAGGTTTGAGAGATTGTCAGAGATTAAATTTAATTCAAAGAGTAAATGTAATAAATGAATGTATGGGAATTAATGAGATAGTAAATAACTATAAAGAGGTATTTCAGGGTATTGGGTGTTTGAAAGGTACAGAACATGCAATTGAATTAATAAAAGGAGCAGTTCCAAAGGTAGAGGCAACAAGAAAAGTCCCATTTGCATTATTAAATAAATTAAGACTTAAATTAATAGATTTGGAAATGAGGGAAACTATTAAAAAAGTAGACGAACCCACTCCTTGGGTTAATTCTATGGTTATTGTTCCAAAAGTAACTTAGATCTGAGAATATACCTTGATCCTTGTGAGTTAAATAAAGCAATAAAAAGGGAGCATTTTATATTCCTTCATTAGAAGATATTACAAGTAAATTAAAAATGCAACAGTATTTAGTATTGTTGATTGTTCAAATGGGTTCTGGCAAATTAAATTAGACACCCCGTCTAGTAAACTTTGTACTTTTTAACACGCCTTTTGGAAGGTATCGATTTCTAAGACTTCCATACGGTATTAAATCAGCTCCTGAAATATTTCAGAAAAAAATTAAGGAAATTTTTGAGTCGGTAGAAGGTGTTGAAAGTTATATTGATGATATTTTAATTTATGGTAAAAATATGAAAGAGCACAATGAAAGGTTAGAAAGAGTTTTGAATTAATTAAAGAGAAAGGACTTAAATTAAATATAAAGAAATGCGAGTTTGGTGCAAGTAAAAGTAAAGTATATGGGTCATATAATCAGTAAAGACCCATGCAGCGCAATTTATTGGTAATCGCTTGGTGCAATATTTAACCAATACAAGTGGCCTGGCGCAATATACCCAATGAATAGCCAATATTGAAGCAACATGTATTAAGCATGTTTGTTCAATATGTAAGTCGCCATATTAACCTTAAATACTGACATAATTTTTTGAAACACTTGACTGACGCGGAGTCAGTGAGATCCTTATTTAATGGAAGCTTTGGCCTTACCCCAAACACACAATAATATTCTGGTATTATATACATAATATTTAGGGTTTGTTTAAACCATTTATGCAAAATAAATACAAAGTCTCCAAAGGAGTATAAAAATACTATGATCCTCAATTTTTCGAAAAAAACAATAAGAGTACTGTGATACTATTATTTTGATTTAAATAAACATATTTTTAAAATTTTTTAGAATATTAAATCGTTAACAGTATAAATAATGCAAAAAAAATTCAAACACAAAAATACTTCTAATAAAAAAATGTGCAGAACACAAAGGTAAGTGTGGGTTTACAGTCAGTTTTCATCGCGCAGCAGTTTAGACACAGTTTACCGAACATTGTAGACACACACACTTTTTTGCATTTTATACAAATATAGCTAGACTTTCTGCGTATTTTGGAGGGGCAAATATAACAATATTTTCGTGTTTCCAGTTTATCTCTTCAATATTTACCAAATTTTCGCGTATACCTAGGGTGCGACGTATTAGTCCTTTTAGTTCACGGGTGATGCTGGTGTGACTAACCTTCTTTGTAAGTGGGGTTCTATTAGAGAAAAAGCCAATGTTTTTATAAATGTGAAACGACTGTAGTTATTATCAGGATACGATTGGTAAAGAACGAAGGAATTGACTGCATATTTCCACAACTTTGTAAAAAATAGCAAGAGGCCAACGACGTGTGCGACGACCACAAGAATATTTGGTTGTTTTTTCATCTAAGGTGTCTACTCCGCCTTTTGTTAAATTGTACCATGCAATTATTTCAGGTTTTGCTGTATCCATGTCAATCGATTTTGTGTGATGCATTGATGATATTAGACTACACATTTATTGGGTTTGGTCGTATACGATAACAGAGTTAGATCTTTAGTAAACCCATATTGAGTTTCACCTACTTTTCGACCTTTCTGAAGGAGAAATTGTGCAGGAATTTCCTTCTTATTTTTTTAAGTGTTCCTACGTATGTGAGACCATTTTTCGTAAATGCTCGACTAAGTCGATTGACGAGAACCAATTATCCCCTGTAACGTTCCTGTTAGAATTGTACAAAGGTTTTGATAATCTGATAACTGCCTGGGATGGTTTACTCATCTTTTTTTTATTTTCCGTTAAGCCATATCCATCTGTGTCTTTTTCCGGCATAAATGTAAGCGTTATATAAATAATTGGTGCGAGCATCGGTAAGGCACATTATTTTAATACCGTATACTGGTTTGTTGGGGATGTACATCTTGAATGAACATCTTCCCCTAAATCCAAGTAACATTTCGTCAATGCAAGCACTACTACCGAGAGTATATGATTTTGACAATTTTTAATAAACATGTCAAAAATTCATTAACAGCAGCAACTGGGTGGATTTTCTTTCTCTCATCGCGATCTTCAGGATTGTCAAATCTCATAGCGGTTATTATGGTCGAAAAACGATTCAAAGACATCACTTCTCTAAGATGTCCGACCTGTACCATCCGTACTAAAAAGGCTTTTGAGATCTTCATTATTACATTTGAAGATGGACGTGTAATACAACATTCAAGAAATGCTTGAAATTCTATCTCATCTATATCAAGTAGCTCTGGCCTGTCCTTGCGCTATATTTTAATCTCATTGCTGCTAACTTTTTATTTGTCCAGCGTAGAATTAAATCGCGCATTTCATTGCAGAAAAGTTGGGAGAAAAACTCTATCGGTTTAGTTTTGTCTTCTATAGGTTTACGTATTGTTGGAAGTCTTATAATGTTATGACCCGCAATACGCACATTACGTGTAGGTTCCGCACTACACCACTTAAACCTATTTTTTTCGTAGTAGTATTTTCGTATTTCCTGTTCTTCGATAATTTCTTCAGGTTCAGAATTTCTGTTATTTTCGATATCATCAACCTCTTCAACTTCTACTTCGCTTTCAGAATCATGATCGCTTTCAATATGAAAATTTTCATGCGTTTCATCTTCGCTAATGTCACTACGCACTCTGCATACCACTGCAAACAAATCTTTTCAAAATCTGAGTCCAAGACGAACAAATTGCCTTGAACTAGCCATATTTGACCTAATTTTGGTAACTTAAACTGACGCGGGTCTCTTAGACTCACAGCGATGTTTATCTCAAAAACTATCCGTCTAACGATATGCTCGCTTTCAACTTTGCATGTGCACTAAAACTTAAGAAGGTACTAAAAACCCCCATCCGAAAAAAAAAAATTGTGGAGGGAGAGACACATAAAATTTGATTAGCCGGAGTCTGATGGACTCCGTGTCGGTATTTAAGGGTTAAGAGCGTATTGTATAAATATTTAAAATTCGAAGACATTTGCAGATTATTTTACCAATATGGGAAATATATTAATCTACAATACTATTAAAACTTGTGTTAAATTATGACATTTTCTAGATGTAGAAACAAAGAAATTAGCAATCGTAGTGAACAGACCGAGTCATATAAAATAAAAAAAAAACTAGTGAATTTTTAAAATGGCCAAAATGTCTACTGGAAACGATGAACGCTTGCCAAATGGAACAAAAACTTAAAAATCGGGCAATTTTCAAAACCATTTCGCAGAACACTCCTTTTCAGGTTTAAAAACGCTTTATTCAAATTTGATCATTGTTATTTTTTAATAACGTCGTAAAAAGTAAAAAAACAAAATAAAAAATATTTAACTCAATTTGCGTACATATTACAATTGCGTTAACTCAACATTTTTGACGATATGAATATGATATGAATAACTTCCGTTGACCTCTACTTGGAAAAATAAAACTTTCAATTCTTTAGGCGATAACACCTTAGTGTCGCCAGCAAAAGGGAGAGCAGGGAGGGAATGAATACAGAAGGCACATTGCATCTGCAAAAATTGAAGCACTAAAGCGATTAAATCAATCTTAAATGTGATGTGGAATTAGTGAAGTGAGGTGCGATTTGTGTTTTTATTGTTCTCCGGTAATAGGTAAGTACCTATCCTGTATCTATTATTTACAGTGTTATCAGAGGTTGGTTTTAATTAAGACAACACATAACAATAAGAGATTAATATTGATGATTTAATAGTTTGATCAAACACGCAATCTTTTCATGCAGACATGCCTTTTTGTTATTTTGAGAACTCGATGAACTACAAAAACCAAATCACTAGTACTACATCTGTAAGCACTAATTTTCAAATAGCAATTTTTGGCAAAAATAAAAATAGGAGGACCCCCACCTCTAAAAGCGCATATAGTATGTTTTGCTAGATTATTAATAAAAAGGTGTAAGTAAATAGAGTAAATAATTTTTTTTAACAGTAATTGTTTTTATCTTGTAACTGATTAAATCATATCCTTATACCTTCAATTATGCAAAGTATGGAGTTTTTGATGCAATTTTATCTTCGGTTGTAATATTTATTTAACCTCTCCACTACATGAACACTTTTTACATGTTAAAATCAAGTAATAATCTCAAATTTCATCAATCCTTTTTTTCAAAATTACATTTAATAGTTAGTTTAAAACTAAATGTGCTGTTTATTTTATTTTAATAATCATAAGTTTCATAAGACTTAATACGCAAAAAAAACGTGTTGCAAAGCCACGAGTTATTTTAAAGAATGATGACTTAGGTCTTATGGGATGAATTCTTTATACTACACCCAGGTAACAATTCTTCAAGAAATCACGACAGCAACGTTGACGATCGTGATTAAACTTTACGTTATCGTGATTTCGAATCTGCATAGAATTCGTTGCTGAGGCAGTGGTCAAACCGCGCTAAATTTAATTTTGAAATTGTCACGACAACGACAACTTAATATCGTGACGAAAACTTACAGAAGAATCAAGACGAATATGTTACAGAAAAACCGTGACGTAATCAATATACAAAACATCACGTAAGCGATATGAAGAATCGTGACTAAAACGTGACAAAAACAATCAAAGATGACGTGACGTTAGTTACCGATTATTTCACTTTTTCTTACATAGGAAAAGTTTTCAATTTCCATTTTAAGCTGCCGCTTTTCAGATTAAAATGGTAAACACCGACAAAACGTTTTAATACAAGTATAGTATCGCAAAAATAAAATTTTTATTGGTGTTTAACCATTCTAATTGGAAAAGAGTCAGGTTAAAATGAAAATAGTTTTTCCTTTCTATGTAAGAAAGTTTGTTTTCGTCTCCAAAAGCGGGCTTGAGATTTTCACGATCTAGTTGAATAGTTTTCAAGGTCGATTCCAACCCTCTGTAGATAATACGCAAGAGAAATTAGTTTTATAAACTTTTAGTATGTATTTCCTAATTACGATACACTTTAAAAATAAAATACAACCAATTTCATAAACACAGTGTGTATTTCTAATAAAAAAAAAATTAATCCATCAAATATTAAGTAATTCAAAACTTAAGTAATAAATTAAGATACCTAGCTATTTCTTTTTTTCGGACTTGACGCGGTCATATGTATGCTGAAATAGTATATTACATACCGAGGCAGAAAGTTTTATATTCCCGTCGAGAGAATTATAGTTTACCGAGAGGCGCAGCCTCGAGGTAAACTATTTCTCGAACTCGGAATAGAACTTTGCCGAGGTTTGTATACTATTTTATTCACAATCATTAATTTTTCAAAAATCTTAAAAAAAATTAATTACTGTTACTTATCATAATGCCATGACTTGACATCAATTTTTAAAAAAGCAGGCGATGGAAACAGCCATATTGTAATGCAATCAAATTTTATTTGTCGCGTTATTTTAATAATGTCTGAATCAAGCGAATTTATACATTGTACTCCTCCAGAATTACGCGAAGCGGCCGAAAGCGTGGAAAAAGCTTGCTTCCAGAAAAAGTAAGGAGAGATATGAATTAGTTTATCGTATGTTTAAAGATTGGTGCAAGAATAAAACAGTACATAACGTTTCGGAAAATGTCGTGCTAGCGTACTTTGGGGAGTTAGCTAAAGTTAAAAACCTTCTACTTTATGGGCGACTTACTCTATGTTGCGAAAAACATTAAATATAAACGAAAATATTGATCTGTCGCGATTTTCAAAACTACAGGCGTATTTAAAAAACAAAACGTTGGATACTTAGCTAAAAAATCGAGCGTCTTCACAGCTACTGATATTAATACATTTTTAAATGACGCACCAAAAGAATTTCTTCCACAAAAGTAACTTTCATTTATTGAATGCAACTACATGCTAATATATAAATTTTAGGTTGCTCTAATAATTGGTGTATCTGGTGCTTGTCGCAGTGATGAGCTTTACAAAATGAAGGTTACAGACATCAGTTTCCTAGAAGATAAAGTTTGTATTACGATTCCGAATACTAAAACCTATCAACCTCGTTCATTTGTTCTTACCAATCCTCAATGGATTGCAATGTTAGTCGAATACATTGGTCTTCGAGAAAATGTTATAAATGAGAAGTTGTTTATGCAGCTGCGATTTGGCAAAATTACAAAACAACCATTTGGGCATAATTCTATTGGATCATTTCCTAAAAAATTGCAGCTCACCTAAAATTAAATAATATAGAAGCATATACGGGGCATTGTTTTCGTAGAACGGCTGCTACACTACTTGCCGATAATGGTGGAGACGTGATACAATTAAAGAGGCTGGGAGGGTGGAAGTCTAGTGCGGTGGCTGAAAGCTATGTTGACAAATCGTTAGATGGACAAATTCAAGTAGCACAAATGTTATCTACGCAACGTACCTCAACTTGCACCAATCCCCATTATCACAGCAGGAGACATATACAACAAATCTTTTCTCACTGTCACAACCGGGGCCTTCTACTTCATCCAGTGTTGATTCACAGTCGGCACACTTTAATATAACAAAGGAGGAAATGAAAGGATGTTTAAATGTGAACATAAACACTTACGGTAATTCTAATGTAACTATTAATTTTTCAAAATAAGATAATTTGTGTTTTATTATACCGCTTATCTTGCTCTATTTCCATTTGCGTTGTAATCGAGACTATGACTACCTCAACAATAAGATAGCCCTATAATCGAGGTTAGGTATACACTCCCCTGGGTGTAAACAAACCTTGCAATTTTATGGAAGTAAGTAATTAAAAGATTTATGTGCTTATTTATTTAAGCAAATGGTTCCATAATATCATTAGTAATTACGTCTTAATTTAAATTGCTGTGGTGTCAAAACAATGTGTATATTAGTTGTTTGTCGTGGTAAATCATGAGTTACTCTGTTGAAACTACGGATAGCAGTAGTTGAATGACCTTCTTGAACAGATCTATAATTAGTAGTAACTAATGCAAATTCACACATAAACCTTCAAACATCTCATCTCCACTAAGCTTATGTTATGGTCACTTTCATGATCGTATAACCGTCTCTTCATGCTTTTCCTTTTTCGTTCGTACCAATCTAAACTTGAAACAGAATATTGTTTGTCATATCACAAATACAGAGTTAGGATCCAACTATTATTTAACTTATCTGTAAGTTCATCGGATGTTCCTATGATCGTATAAACCAAATACTATATTTTCCATTCGGTGATCCTAATAATTAACTGATATAAAATGTTTAAAACATACAAAAGCATTCTTCTGCTTGCATTCATGAAAATTTTTTCCTTTAATGGCGTTTAGCTATTTCTCTCTCCGATCTGTGATGATGCAGTCAAATGGGGTTGATAATCGCTGATGTTTATAGTAAAATCACTGGAATGCGAAAAACCGTACTTATACTTTTTCCTTAAAACTTTATACACAACTGAGTACTTCCACAATTAACAATATAACAAAACCAAGATATTTTAAATCGATTTCTAAAGCCATACGACGAACTTAAGGCGTATTTTATGGTTATGTTTTTAATTGTGTTTACATTTTTAGTATACTTCACAAGCGCTCGAGTGGCGTTTTAAAGAATTAGTAACCGGTCAGTAATAATTATTCCTGGCTAGCTGGTAAAAATTTTGAACACCAATTGTGTAATCGCCTATTTCCCAACTTTTCACATGCAGTGTAATTGGCATATTACAATATGATTGTGAATAAAATATATTTTAGCATATTTTCCGTCTCTACTTTTGTGGATTGTTTATTGTGACAAACAAAATCAACTATAACTGAAACAAGTTTTGTGTCTTTTAGTTTAAATTTGTTATGTACGCCACTCCAATTACACATATTCTGGGCTTCAACTGAAAAGCAGTGTTTGATGATATTGTTTAATGTTGACTTTGCATCTTTACCACCAATCATGCTAAGTCTGCTAACCTGTAATTACAGTTTGTCGATAGATATTTAGTACAGTTTCATAAATACTTACAAAAGATTTTGTTTCTCTGCATCTTCTAAAGTTCATTAAAAACAGTAATGTCCTCTATCGATAAAAGTGGTAAAACTTCATCAAAAATGTTAATAGATGAGCTTATTTGTTGTTTTTGTTCCAGTCCATTTAAGTTCTGAACTTGTAATTTAATTGCCTCCCATTCTCGTTTCATCTGAATTATAAATTGCTCTGAAATAAAAATGTTTTTAACAACATTTTAAAATGAAGAACAAATTACCTATTAAACGTCTGTTGAAATCAACTGCGTTCTTGACTTGGGCGATTTCAGTAAGAAGAACATCTGTCAATTCTAAAAGAAAAAGCACAACAACCCAATATTTCACTGTTTCATTCCAAATTACCACTACATTTACACTGTGGAACGAATAAGTTGGTAATATCTAACTCTGTTGTGCCAGAAGTGAGATTTCCTAAAGGATCAGTACTGGCCGATGAGGATGGTGTCGTTTTCTGGTCATTGGTAAGAGTTTTTAGATAAGTTAGAATCATTTATGTCCGGAATGTCGTCCACATCTTCGTCATGATAATATTCAAAATCTGAATGTTGATTTCCAGATCTTTCTCTTGTTTTCGCTTGACTCTCATATTCAGAATCCGTTAAAGGAGATGATGAAGAGTCTGTGTGCTCCATTAATATTTTGCACTTCAGTAACGCCTCCTCGAAAGTATCTTCAATTTATTCAAAATATAGGCTACTATTACATAATTAAGAAAAAATAACTTACCAAAATTTTATTATTACATCGAATTGTACATGGATACTTTTTCCATGTTAGCTTTGGAGCAAAACCTTTTCGAGCATACACACTGCCAGATGTTTTAGACCAAAACACCTAAAATTAATTCAAAAATGAAATAAAGGATATGAACCACCATTATATTCATATTATTTAATATTTTTAATGACCCAAATCAAATTTTAGGAGAAAGTTGTAATAAATATTTTTCTACTAAAAATGGTATTACTATATAGGCATTAAAAACTATTTAAAAACAGTATTTACAGAGTATCTTATTCCAGTGTGTGAAGTAATGGTGCAACAACTAAATCATCCTTGTATGGTACAACAACCATTTTGATATTATTTGTTCAAAGTCGATACAAAGTTCATTTGAAGAAATCGACAATATTCCAGTAGCAAATAATGTTGAATTACATGGTCTTTCATATAAAGGTAAAAGTTTGTTTACTTTGAAACCTGTAAATTGTTTTTTAAGAACATCTACTTTAGTTAATTTATAAATATCGTTATTTTGCAACATTACAAAATTATTTCCTTTTTATTTAATGCAATTACAAAATTTGGAAAGTAAATCATATTTTATTTTTATAACATTTAACTGTTAAATCTGATGAACCTATTTCTTGTATTCGATTATAGATTTGTTGTGAAGCTTTGGGTGCAGTGCGCAAAAGATGCTTCAATTGGCCCAAATAACTTTCAAATGGAAACGCACTGAATTTATCTAAAGGTCCATGCACTTCAACATCATTTGCTAAATGAATCAAATTGTGTACATTGTAAGAGACATTGCGTTTTCCATAAAACGTAGGGAATTTTTTTACAAAATATAACAAAAGATTTTTAGCATAATTAAGATGTTCTATATATTTGTGAGACACGAGAATTTTTATTGCGATACTAAGAGTCATAAAATGTTTGTAATAATCCAAATCAAGAACTCCATGCAAACACACAGGTGCAGTATACAATAAAAATTTCTTAATTCAGTTGCCTTCCATTTTCGGTAATCCTTCAAAGATCGTGCTTTTCTATTGAATTCATCAGGCATCCATTCGTAGCATTTTTGTAAATTCAGAGAAACAAGATCCAATGTTTTAGAGTCCAATTTTCCTTTTCCAGGTTTTCCATGCCAGATATCAATTATTTTTTTGACGACTCCTAGGCATACCAAATGCATATAGTCTAAAGGAAAAGATTTAACCATGTCGATTGGTAAATCTTCTAAAATTGATTTTTCTTGCTTGTGATGTTCACAATTGGTTCGAGATCTAAATGATTCATCTGTTCTAAGTGGACACTCGGTTTCCAAAAAACAACACAATTGTCATATATCCCCTTTACAGTACACCTGCTGCAACTATAATAGCCTGTATGTGATTGTACAAAAGTTATTAATGCTTTAGCTGGAGCATCACATATAAAACCTTTAACAATAATTTCATAGATATTATTATTTAGTTCTAATTTATTTGTCAACAAATCCATTAAATCTGATACAAATGGACTCAGAAAAGCGTTTATGTCTTGCGGCTTACTGAATCCTTCATATAAAGAAATAATAAATGGTTTTGATTTTCCACCTACAATTTGACCCAAAATTGGCCAAAAACATTTATTGCTGTCATTCGATATGGGCAATCCATCAATATTGAAATTTAAATAAATTTTAGAAGTATTACTTTCAATGCCATGGTTTTTCAAGGAATTTATTAGTGGTAATTTTAAGCCGAAATGAATAAACTTTCCTAAACCTAAATCTTTAATAGGTACTGATCTTGGAGTTGACAAAAAAGTTCTTGAATCAAGTGGCAGTTCATTATGTCCATGTCTTTTTAAAAGGCTTAAAAGCTCATTCAAATGGCTATGCCTAATTTGATTTTTTATGGCCCATTCTAGCAATGATTCTGAAAATGATTTTGAATTTATAGGGTAATTTGTGTTCAAACTTTCATCACAATCACTTTGAATATAATCAAATCTTTCGGAATGACTTTCATCTTCATAATTAGGTACATTACTGACGTTACTTAAATTTTGGGTAGTATTTTCCACATTCTGTACAACCACTTCATTAACAGGATCTTTACTAGTTGAAGCAATTTCTGTTTTAATACGTTTTAAAATTCCTCTGCAGATTTTTGGTCAATTCATAACTGCGCCTCTTAGATAACTGCTTCTGAGGCATCATACTGTAAACGTGTCCATAAACACTACGACAAAGATAAATCACTTAAAAGTATGTACCGTAACACATCAAGTTACTTTAATTGCCATCCAAGAAGTAAATATAGCAAGTTATAGAATGTGTCTCTAAACTATTCTACATGGTGAGCATAATTTGTTCAAACATTTCTCAAAATTATTCGAATACAAACAGGCAATGTAGATAATGTACTTTTACAATCAATTCTACAGATCAGGTCTTTTGAGGTTTGATTACACCTTATAGTTTGTTACATGCACTACCTCACATTGATGCATAAAGATGCTATTCAAATACAGAAGTTTAATAGTTCGAACAGTTTTTTTAAGGGTGAAACAAGATACTCCACTTCTGTTTTCGAAATGCTCAAAGTTTGACAACCAAGTTTAACATTAAAAACATCATACAAACATAACTGTAATAAATTACAGTTACCTAAAATTAAGAAATAATATTACTCACCTCACAACATTCAGTAACTTCACAAGAAACACAAAGAAACACCAAGTACTTATTAGTGATGGCCATATACGTATTAAGTTGCTTGATGCCAGTGATACCACTCTCGCGCAGACGTAACGCAATGAATAAAATGTTAATAACTTAAAATTCTCACATTTTGTTTTTCTCACTGTAACGATAAAATAACGTTTTCTTCGTAACGAACTAATACATTTTTTTCGTAACAAAATCTTTGAAAACTGCCTTCACGAGAATGTTTAAGAGGGTTCAATAGTACGACGCCATCTTGACAAGTTTAATTTCCACGATTATGATGTTATTATAAAGCGTAGACAGTTCAAGGTTGAATTTATCCATTCTATTTAATAAAACAAATATGCGGGACTACACCAAAGATTAATATATTATCGAAATAAAATAAATTTTTGGAAAAAAAATTAAATTTCAAAGTAAGGAGATAGGTACATCGCATATGTTTTATAGTGCCCTTGACAAATTGTTATGCACCAAATCTATGTAATAACATAACAATTGTGGAAATTGCACCTGGAAAAGTCGCATCTGCTAGATGGCAGTACTTACATATTTGTGCACTATTTACTCAGATGTACAATCTGGCAACAACGCGAACGCTACAGGTGTGTGTTATTTACCGCGTAAGTGCTCATTCACAATGAACGTAAAACGTAAACCGTCTCGTAATCCATAAAGATAAAATGCAGGTGACCAAGTCCAAGTGTTCACAATGAATGTACGTAAAATTTATGTTTACGAACCAATTGCGTGTGACCGTAAACAATACGCAAAATTGAAATATTTTCAACTTATGTTATGGTTACGTTCATAATCTGGTGTGTTTTTAATTATCAAGTTGGAGTATTTGGCAATTGGTAATAATTATCACAGATGTGGTTTTTCTTTGGTTATAAACCAATTTTCGTTTAGTTCAAGTGCATGTTTATTAAATATACAATTTTAACGTATTTGATTTTAGAATGGAAAATCTGGACATTGGTTTACTAATTGACTTAGTGAATGGCTACGAATATTTGTATGATAAAGGCCATAAAAGTTATAAGGACCTCATTATAAAGGAAAATGCGTGGTTGGAAATAGCTTTAACGTTAAATTCAACACGTGAGTTTAAATTTAAATTGCAAACTAGCATTAGTTTCTATGCAGCAGAGAAATATGTTTTTTATAATTGTTTTTTCAGCGGACACATGCAAAAAAAGCTTTCCTATCATTGAAAGAAAAATACACTCGCGAAAGGAAAAAATTAAAACACTCCAAGTGGTAGCGGTGTTATTACAAAATGGGTTTGGTATGACTTATTGTCATTCTTGGATGCACATATTCAACAGCGATGTAGTGTAGGTTGGTAACGGTGAGCGTTACGAGAGACACTAGAGAGAGACGCGCGAGATGTATGTAAAAGGTGTGGCTTGTTGGTCTCAATAAAATACTATAAAAGTACCAGGTTTTATTGCTAATTATCACAATCATACATGGTGGCAGCGGTTAACAAATAAATAATTACTTACAATAAGTGGTAATAAAAGAAGAATGGAAGAAGGTACAAATAGTTTCATAACCTCAAACTCGTCAATCCATGTGGCACCTCCTGAAAAATTTACATTTTCCAACCCCGGGTATTGGCCTATCTGGAAAAAACGTTTCCTAAGATACATGGCGGTATCAGGATTATCTAAACGAGAAGATGATGAGAAAAAAGACATTTTACTATACATAATGGGGGAAGAAAGTGAGCAAGTCCTACTACAATTTAAAACGGAAGCTAAGTATGAAGATACTCTAAAACAATTCGACGAATTTTTTATACCTAAACGTAATATTATTTTTGAACGCTTCAAGTTTAACTCTAGGGTACAAAGACCTGATGAAACTATTGATTATTTTATAACGGATTTGCATACACTAGCAGATAATTGTGAATATGGAAACTTAAAAGATGACCTTATTAGGGACAGAATCGTGGTAGGAATGAAGGATACACTTACCAGCGAGAGATTACAGTTGCAATCTAAACTAACTTTAGAAGACGCGATCTTAGCGGCTAAACAAGCAGAAATCCAAAAGTCCCAAAACACAATACTGCGACAAGAAAAGAGAGGAGAGAGTCAACTAAATGCTATCGGAATAAAAGGAAATACGACCAGTAAGAAGAATTTCACAGACTACAAACATAAGGAGACTACACAGAATTGAATAGAAGTGTCGAAAGACCGTATTTTCCCATAAATAAAATAGAATACATTCTAGCTCAACTAACCGGTGCTAAATATTTTTCAAAACTCGACACAAATTCAGGGTTTTACCAAATACCATTAAAAAGGAAAGTCAATTATTAACCACTTTCATAACACCATTTGGCAGGTATAAATTTAAACGTTTGCCTTTTGGCATTTCAAGTGCACCTGAATACTTTAACATGAAAGTAACAAAAATTTTAAAAATCTAAAAGGTGTTGTCAGTCACATAGACGACATTCTTGTCTACGCACCGACTATTGACGTTCACGATGACATTCTTCGAAACGTATTATCGCGATTACAAGGAGAAGGAATCACTCTTAATAAATCTAAATGCGAAATAGGTGTGACACGCGTTAAATATCTGGGTCACATAATATGTAAAGACGGGATTTCAATTGATCCCATACGTGTCGAAGCAATTAAAGATTTTCCCAAACCTACCTGTAAAAAGAGGTATTACAGTTATTAGGACTAATAAATTTTTCAGCACGTTTTATACCTAATAAATCGGAGATATTAGAACCATTAAATATTTTATTAAAAGTAACGTTTCATTTACGTGGGAAACTGCTCAGAATAAGTCATTTGAGAAAATTAAAGAACTACTTCAAACAGCTCCTTCATTAGCATTTTTGATGCAAATAAGAAAATTATTATTAGTGCCGATGCTTCATCATACGGAATAGGAAGTGCTTTAATGCAAGCCAACGAGGATAATAGTCGCGAAGTTGTTTCGTATACGTCGCGTACGTTAACTCCTACCGAATGTAGATACGCTCAGATTGAACGCGAAGCGTTAGCTTTGACTTGGGCTTGTGATAAATTTAAAGAATACGTAACGGGAATTCATTTTACTTTAGAGACCGATCATAAACCTCTTATACAAATTTTACAAACAAAAAGAGTAGATGAATTATCTCCCGTCTTCAGCGCTTTCGAATTCGTTTAATGAGATATACGTATACAATTTTATACACTCCGGGAAAAACCTGATAGTAGCAGATGCTTTATCCAGGCACCCTCTAAAAACAAAAATAAATGCGATGAACTAGAAGCTGAAACTGAGGCACATGTAAATTTAGTTATTCAGAACTTACCTGTTACCGACGATTTCCTGAAGACAATCGCAGATGCTCAATTAAGTGATCCTATCTGTAAAAAATTATGGAATACAGTAGTTCTTGAATGGCCAGGTAAAATGAATTACCTGTTGAAATACTTCCATATTTTCAATATCGATTTGATTTATCATTTAATGAAGGATTTCTTTTGAAAAGTAGTCGGTTGGTCATACCTCCTAATTTACAATTAAAATGTTTAGATTTCATTCATACAGGTCACCAAGGAATAGTGAAATGTAGGCGTAGAGCACAAATGTCTGTATGGTGGATAGGACTTTCCACTCAATTGGAAAATATGATACGGAACTGTCCAAGTTGTGTAGAGGAAAGAGTTAACATTAAGGAGAGCTTTGCAAAAGATAGCTTCCCTAGTAGAGCCTGGGAACAGATTGCAGTAGATTTATTTAAATTAAAGGTGTGGTATTTAATAGTCACTGACTATTACTCTCGATTTTTCGAGATTGCTCCGTTGTCTGATTTAACAGCATCAACAGTAATTTCAAAGTTGAAGGAGATATTTAGCCGATATGGTATACCTGATGTTGTAAGATCCGACAATGGCACCCAGTTCCAAAATGAATATAAGCAGTTTGCTAAACAATATAATTTTAAGGTTAGATTTAGTAGTCCCTACTTCTCCCAATCAAATGGTTGCGTTGAAGCTGCTGTAAAGGTAGCAAAAGCTTGATTAAGAAAAACAAAAATGATTTGGACAAAGCATTATTGTCATATCGCACAACTCCACTAGAATGTGGATTTAGTCCGGGCGAATTGTTAATGGCAAGAAAGCTGCGTTCTAATCTTCCTATTTTGCCTAGTAAGTTATCCGAAATCATTGACACTCGAGAAATAGTAAACATTGTGTTAGAATTGTTTAATTAAGTAAATTAAGAAGTGCGGCAACTCTGCTAGAATTCTATATAGATATAAGTGACAACAATGTTTTGATATGATGTATGTTGTATGCGCAAAAAATGTTAAGTCAGAAGAATGTATTTTAAGTGTTTATTATCTCCAATTACATTAAATAAACATACCACTATAGCTTTCAATTAAACCCTTTGTTTAACATAAGTTATGGGCCCAGAATAGTGGTACAAGTTTGTTTAAAAGTTGAGTAACATTTTGTGAGGTTATAAAAAAAAAAATTGAAACGAAAAATGGAAATGAATCGCGGGTTGAATGACAATAAATATGGTATACTTCCATTTAATGGTGACAATTTCGACAATTGGAGATTTAGACTGGAGTCAGTATTGAGGGCTGTTGATGTACACAATGTGTTGGAAGAAAGAAAGGATGAACCAGATGCTGACTGGATAAAGAAGGACAACAAAGCCAGAAATATAATTATTCAAAGCGTAGCGGATTCTCATCTTGAATACATCAAGGACATTGGAAATGCTGCTGAAATGTTAATAAAACTGGAAACAGTGTTTGCTAAAAAGGTACCTGTTCAAAGTTTTTCTTATTGAAAGAGCTAGTTAGTTTAAGATATAGCCCGAATGAAGATTTACAAAATCATTTCAGTAAATATGATAAAATTAATAGAGAATTGAAAAGTTTAGGCGCTGTTTTCTCAGAATCAGATATGGCTTGCTTTTTTATTATTATCGATGCCTGTTGAGTACGAAAACGTTGTTACAGCTATTAGAACGATGTCTGACGAAGATGATCTTAAATTAGTATCTGTTAAGAAAAGATTATTGGAATTTAAAGATAATAAAGGAAATTCAAGTAAAACTAAAGTTAATTCAACTTCTGCATCATTTGTTGCTTTAAAATCAAATGTGAGTGTCAAATGCTATCGTTGTGGGAAAGTTGGTCACACAAAAATGTTTGTGGCATAAAATGTTATTTGTGTCATAAACTTGGTCATAGAGCATCAACCTGTAGATCTAGAAGTAGCAGTAGAAATGATAATGTTCGAGCAAATTATTGTGACGCAAGTACATCTGAAGCAAATGAAGTTGAAAATGTAGCATTTTATACAAGTGATAATGGTCATGATAGAAATTGTTTATGGTGGTATGCAGATTCCGGGGCCACTCATCACTACATTAATACTGAAGACCTATTAGTAAATAAAAATATTTTGAAGAACCGAAATTGATCCAATTGGCAGAAAAAGGAAAATCGATGCTTGCAACATGCAGTGGTAATGTGAAGGTTATAAGTATGGTGAATGGTAAAGAAATAGCAATTACAATTGAAGATGTTTATTGTGTTCCCGATCTTAGGGTGAATTTGTTATCGATATCAAGAATAGAAAAGGTAGGATTTGAAATTATTTGTGCTGCTGGTACTATCTGTATTAAAAGAAATAATGTTATATATGCGAAAGGTGAACGAATTAATAACCTTTATCAATTAAAATTTGAAGTTAATAATGGTAAAAATGATGGAGCCAGCAATGCAAATTTAGCTGTAGAATCAGAAAGTGATCTTTGGCATAAGAGATACGGTCATTTGAGTTATGACTCATTGGCTAGGATAAATAATTTAAATTTAGTCAGTGGTTTAAAGATTAGAAATAATAAAAGAAATGTACTATGTGAAATATGTGTAAAGGCCAAACAAAAAATCTTTCCGTATTATTCAAAAAGTGTGAGGTCAAATAGAGTATTACAATTAGTTCACACAGACGTATGTGGCCCAATTACGCCTGTTTCTCATAATGGAAATCGTTATTTTGTGACTTTTGTTGATGACTACTCTAGATTCATAATGGTCTATGTCATTACAACGAAAGATGAAGTATTTCAATGCTTTAAAAACTATATTGCAAGAGTGACTGCGTTGTTCTGTGAAAGGAAAGTATCAAAATTAGGTGTGATAATGGGGGTGAGTATACCTCAACATTATTTAAAAATTTTTGTGAGGAAAAGGGAATTGATATTTCATATACTCCTCCATATACCCCACAATTAAATGGTGTTGCAGAACGCTTAAATCAAACTTTATTGAATATGGCTAGAGCGATGATAATGCAGGGAGAAATTGAAAAGGTTTTTTGGGAAGAAGCAGTGCTTACTGCGGCATATATATTAAACAGGACACAGTCATCCATTGAGAAAAATAAGACACCATATGAGATGTGGCTAAATAGAAAACCTAACGTAACAAATATGCGAGTTTTTGGTTGCGTTGCCTATACGCGAATACCAGATACATTGCGGACAAAATTAGATGCTAAAGGTGTAAAGTGCAAATTTATTGGTTATACGGAGAACGGTTACAGGTTGTGGTCTAAAGAAGAAAATAAAATAATACATAGCAGAAACGTAGTATTTGATGAAGAAAGATTTTCTATTCAAAATAAAGATAAAGAACAATTTATAGAAAATAAAGTAAACGCATGTGATGAAATAGACACTGAACAAAATGAGATTGAATATGAATCAAACCACAATAAAGAAGAGTACACAACAGAAGATGTAGTTCCAGAAGATAATAAGGAAGGTACTAATCAGGACTCAATTGAAGAACAAAACAAGAATGAATGCAGACCAAAACGATCACGAAAGTTACCTACACGTTTGGAAGATTATGAAGTTGATTTTGGGTGCTTAGCGTTATTGAGCGAACTTTATGAGACTCCAAAACCTTTAAAGAAGCAGAAAGAAGTTCTAAAAGAGAGCAGTGGAATAAAGCGATGGTAGAAGAACTAAATGCTTTGGAAGATAATGAAACTTGGGAACTAGTCGACAAACCCAAAAATGAAAAATTATTGGAACCAGATGGGTTTACAAAGAAAAAGAGAATGACGGATGTATACAATATAAAGCGAGATTGGTTGCTAGAGGTTTTCAGCAAGACATTGAGGATATATCTCAAATACATGCACCAGTTGCACGATTATCAACATTCCGAATACTACTATCTATTTGTGTCAATTATGATCTATTTTTAGAACAGTTGGATGTGAAAATGCATTTTAAATGGTTTAATAAAGGATAAAGTTTATATGGAGATTCCAGAAGGATGGAAGGTAAGTGAACAGAATAAAAATAAAGTATGTAAACTGAAAAAGGCAATATATGGTCTCAAACAAGCTCCAAAAATCTGGAATGAAAAGTTTAACGATTTTATAACATGTTTAAATTTCAAACGATCAAAATCAGATTACTGTTTGTATACTTACCATGAACAGAACATACAATGTTACTTATTACTATATGTTGATGACATTTTGGTCGCTTGTAATGACAAAGACTTTTTAAAGCATGTAAAATTCAAATTGTGTGAAAATTTCAAAATGAAAGAATTAAATAATGTAAAAAATTTTCTAGGTATAAATGTTAATCGAGATTTTACTGGAAAAACTATTTCTATAGATCAGACCTTAGCTATTAAAAACTTATTGAAAAGATTTAATGTAGATGATTGTAAGATCTTTAAAACACCAATTGAAAAGAATTTAAATTTAAAGAACAATACTAATGAAAGATTAAAAACTGATTTGCCATTTAGAGAATTGTTAGGTAGTATGATGTATATTATGATGGGAACAAGACCAGACATTTGTTATTGTATAAGTTACTTTGGTCAATTTCTGGAATGTGCTACAAATGAACATTTCAAATACTTATTAAGGGTCTTAAAATATTTAAAGTCTACAATCAATCTAAAATTAAAATTTAGCATTTCAAATGAGAGTTTAATTGGATATACTGATGCTGATTGGGCAAACAATGTAATTGATAGAAAGTCTGTGAGTGGTTTTTGTTTTAAACTGCATAATAACTTAATAAGTTGGGGCTCTAAAAGCAATCAATTGTAACACTATCTAGTACTGAGTCAGAATTTGTTGCTGTCTGTACGGCTAGTTGCGAATTGATATATATTAAGAATCTTTTAGATGATTTAATGATTAGTTATCGGTTGCCTATAATTCTGTATGAGGATAATCAAAGTACTATTAAGTTGCTTAGAAATTTCGAGAACAACAAAAGATGTAAGCACATCGATGTTAAATTTCACTTTGTTGTTGATTTAATTAATAAGGGAATTATAGATGTAACGTTTGTATGTACGAACGACCAATTAGCTGACATATTTACTAAGTCGCTTGGTTCAGAAAAATTTAGAAGTTTAGTTTTAATGTTAAGTTTAGAGTAGCGGAAGAATTCTGCAGGATTGAGGGAGGGTGTTAGAATTGTTTAATTAAGTAAATTAAGAAGTGCGGCAACTCTGCTAGAATTCTATATAGATATAAGTGACAACAATGTTTTGATATGATGTATGTTGTATGCGCAAAAAATGTTAAGTCAGAAGAATGTATTTTAAGTGTTTATTATCTCCAATTACATTAAATAAACATACCACTATAGGTTTCAATTAAACCCTTTGTTTAACACATTGAAGGGAGAAGGAAGGACGTACAAAAAAAAAATTATAATAAAAGGCATAGAACTAAAGATCTTTCACATCTTTCTGTAAATGATTCTGTTTGGATAACAGATTTGAGAGTTTACGGTAAAATTTTAAGAAAAGCTGACATACCTAGATCGTATGTTGTTCAGACAAAAGACGGTATATTCCAAAGAAATAGATGGCATTTAATTCCTTCGCCATACTACAATTTTGATAAAGTAGTCCAAACAGAACCATTACCAGCTATTGTAAATCAAAAAGTTAGAGAAGAAATAACGCCAAATTCAGAAAGTAATTTAGTGCCAAGTGAAAGTAATGTAATGCCAAGTGAAAGCAATTCAGTGTCAAGTGAAAATAATATTTTCGAGAATCGCCCGATGCGTATGCGTAGGCCTCCAGTGTGGATGAAAGACTATGTTTCTAACCACAAAGAGTGTGAGGGGATGTAGTGTAGGTTGGTAACGGTGAGCGTTACGAGAGACACTAGAGAGAGACGCGCGAGATGTATGTAAAAGGTGTGGCTTGTTGGTCTCAATAAAATACTATAAAAGTACCAGGTTTTATTGCTAATTATCACAATCATACAAGCGAAGGTAACTTTTAGTGTCTGTAGCATACATGTAATTTGGGTGTTTATTTTAGGATAACCACAACTAACTTCTACCGAAATAAAGAGGTAGGGTGTTCAGGTAGTAGTGAAACCACGCTAGAATCGGACGATGCTGATGCTAGCACCATTTCTAGTGACAATCAGTCTGACGATACACTCACCGAGATCCAGAATGAAGAAGGTAGGTGTCGATGTTGACTATGTCTGTAAATCTGGGTTTGTTATTTTTAAGTGACATGTAATAATTTGATGCCAAAAATTATGTAATTTGTTACAGAGATTGTAACTCCATCTTCAAATACACCACAACATGTTTTACCTTCTCGTAGAAAGAACCGAAAATACAAAGTCAAGAAGTAGATGAAAAAATATTAGAAACACTATCTTCTCTTGGAAATAAAACATGTGAAGACGCAGAGTTTGGACAGTTAGTTGCTGTCGAACTCAGTCGAATCGACAAGGACAAAAGAAAACTATTAAAAAAAAATTATGGAATTAGTATATTTTTAAACAATTACTTGTGTTAACTCATTTTCTAAATAAACATAAGATTGGTTAATTTGGGTCTCATTTTACAATTAAGAAAATTAGAACGAGTTAAATCATTTTTAATGATGTACATACATATTTTATAAAGAAAATACATGAGTTATGACTTTATTATTATATTATACATTGTTTAATTAAGTTCTTTTTACATATTCAATCTGACCTTTTTTAAAACCTGCAGGTGTTAAAAAGTATTTTGCCAAATCATTGCGTTGCTGTATTGCAGAACAAGTGGAATTGTTTGTTCCTAGCCTTGGGCAGTTTTGCACAATTGCTCCTTGTACTTCTTCTCTCCATTTTCCCAATACATCATCGCTGTCTATATAGTTCGGTGGTGTATAACGTTGCCTTGATGGACGTGAAGATCTGATGTAATTATGTAGACAAACTGCTGCTTTCACTATGTTATCAATATTATTTGGTGATGCACATATACTACGATGAAATATCCTCCATCTGGCTACTAGGATGCCAAAAGTGTTTTCTATAACACGACGTGCACGAGAAAGTCTATAATTGAACACTGCTTGTACAACATTCAATTCCCTTCCCGGGTATGGGCGCATAATATTTTTGGTTAATGGAAAAGCCGCGTCTCCCACGAAAAAATGCTCCATTAAAGTATTACTTAGTGGTAATGCTTTTCTCTGTGGTAAAGGAAGCGTTCCATTTGCTAAACCCTTAGCAAACTGAGATGAACCAAAAATACCGCCGTCGCTAATGGAACCAAATGCACCAATGTCCACATATACAAAGTTATAATCAGCATCACTAATAGCCAGCAATATTATGCTGAAGTAATTTTTATAATTATAAAAAAGCGAACCACTATTTGGTGGTGCTGTAATTCGAATGTGTTTGCCGTCAATACTACCGAGACAGTTGGGCATATTCCACATCTTCCAGTATGAGTTTGAAATTTCTTTGAAATTTTCAACCGTTGGCGGTTTAAGAATGACGGGTGACAATACGTTCCAAATAACTGCTGTTACCTCTTTAATACACGTGCAAACAGTTGACTTACCAATATGGTAGCCGTTTGCAATGGAAAAATAAGAATCTCCGGTTGCCAAGAATCTAGAATATCACAATCAATACTCATCTCATAAGTGCGAGACTTTGTCAACTAACCTTAATGTTATAGCAAGCCTCTGGGCCGGACTTAATGGTTTCCTAATACTATTTTTTTTCAAATACGGTCCTACCATACTCAAAAGCCTATCGAACAATTCCGGAGCCATTCTAGTATAACAGAAAACCATTCTTCATCATGTAGCTTAAGTTCCAGCATTAACCTCCGATATTCTCCATTTCGCTCCCGATTTCTGTTTACTGGCCTAACCCACCAACGTCTCTCATTCCTTGATAAACGTTGATTACGACGACGTCGTATTAACAACAATAACAAAAGCTTACGCAAATTTTGATCATCCATTTTTTTAATAAACAGCTGAGGCTGACAACAAACAAATAATTCACACATTTGACGGTTGCTAGACATGCGCCTTGGACTATTTCTTACGTTCATTATGAACAGGACCATAAAAATTAAGTTACGTTAAAGATTACGGTTGCGTACGTTATACGCAAACGTTCATTGTGAATGAGCACTAAATTTCTCGTATGATCTACGTTGACGATAAATTGTGTATGTGCTGAATAGCTGAATTGTTTTGAAGTTTCTTTTGTGTTGTATAGTTTTATAAGTGTCGATTTTCAAAACATTTATGTAGTTATACTTATAGACTTTTACAAAAAAAAAACGTGCTTAGACTTCCATAGTAGTTAAGTTACTGAGATTGTGTAATATAATATAAAATGGGTCGTGTTTGTGAACGCAATAAACAAGGAAAGGGAAATAGAACTCTTTCAAGACCACGAAAAAATCGAAGGTTATTGACATTGCAATTGCTCAAGTAAGTTTTATATAAATTGGTCAAATAGTAATTTACTTGACATGAAAATAACTGTAGGCAAAAAAAGCAAATAAAAACACCGAGAACAGACCTGAAACAACCCCCATGAATGTTGACCATGATGACATTCATCCGCAGGTTTGTGTAATGGAGCACGATGATAATAATACTGCGAGCACCTCACAAAAGAACACAAATCTTTAACCGAAGTTGCCCATGACAAGTATTATATAGTTTTATTTAACTATTTCTGATTTAGTAATTTTGCTAATTTTAGTGACTGTGAAAATGTAAGTATTGTTCAGCCCAACACGATTGTTAATGATCAAGCAAGTACTTCTAATACCATGCATTGTCAAAGGTATGATGTAGTGAACATATAGAAATAAGTGTAGTATATAACGCTTTACAGAACTGAACTTCATGAGTCTACTAATCTACCAACTGGACGACGAATTTTTGATATAGAACATTTATTTGCGCAATTATTTGCAATGGGAGATCATCCAGGTTTTAAATGCAATCTCTCAAATATGTATGTAACCGGAGAAGTGAAAAAAGGTTTCAAAAGTAGTTTCACATTGAAATGTAAAATGTGTAATATGACTTTAAAACTATCTACTGAACCTGAAGACTTGGCAAGTACGATTGATATCAATCATAGCACAACCCTAGCTTGCATCTCAACTGGTATTGGATACAGTGAGTTACAAGAGATTTCCGCAGCAATTAATATGCCTGTAATGGCTTTCGATACATATGCTTCCCATGAAGCAAATGTAGCAGAAATTCTTTGCCAAACAGCTTGGAAAAGTATGGAAGAAGCTGCTGCTGAAGAAGAAACCTTAGCAAAATCTTTAGGAGAAGTAGACAGTGATGGAATTCCATGCATAACAGTCATAACTGATGGCGCGTGGTCAAAGAGATCATACAACGTTAACTATGATGCTCTATCAGGAGTAGTACGTATATTTTGATTTAATTGTTCATGCATCCTAAAGAGAGAGTGAGGGCGACCGGTTTAATTAAACCTAAGACAAATCAATTTACCATTGTTTTTTTCAGGCTTGTATTATTGGTCATAGGACAGGCAAGCTGTTGTTTTTGGCTGTTAGGAATAAATACTGTGCAATATGCGCAAGAGCAGTGGCACGTAACTTATCACCAACTAAACATGTTTGCTTCCGTAACTGGATAGGGCCATCTACTGCAATGGAAACTGACATAATAGCAGAAGGTTTTAAACGCAGTTTGCAAATGTATGGTATGAAATATACAAGACTAGTTGGCGATGGTGATAGTTCGGTGTATAGGAAGCTCAAGGAAATAAAGCCATATGGTAACCAGTTGGTTGAAAAAGTTGAGTGTCGCAATCACTTGTTAAGGAATTTTTCATCCAAATTACGAGAGTTAACAAGTAAAACTGAATGTTCAATTAATTCACTACTGCTAAACTTTTTTTTTAGAACTCAAGAGAAGTAACTCTAAAAACATCTCAGTCCCTCCAAACTTACGGAAATGTTTAGAATCTAATTTGCATCGGTTGCGAATAGCTGTAATGCAAGCTACAAAACATCGAATAAAAGAAGATACTGATTTACCAGAAAAAGTCCGTTATCTGGATGGCGATTTACAAAATGTTGCGTCACATGTGTTTGGAGAACATGGAGAGTGTGCTAACATTAGTTACTTTCGGTGTAACCCTCCTGAAAATGAGATAAATAAGGTCCCTGTAATGAAAGATTGTGGTCTGTATCAAGACATACAAAGTTGTTTTGCAAGACTTAAACTCAATTTGCACAGTCTTATTTTGAATATGGACACAAATACTGCCGAACATTATAACAGTATTGTTTGCAAATTTGTAGGTGGCAAACGTAAAAATTACTCTCTTCGTCGTGGATACCAAACACGATGTGAAGCAGCAGCTTTATCATTTAATACAGGAGGTAACTACTTTAGAAAAATTCATTACGCCTTTGTCGATAAAACTCCTCAAAAGTACATGAAACGTTTCATTTCAAAGAAAATGAGAATATTGCATAATAGAAAAATTCGAAAAAATTTATTTGGGAGAAAATATCAGAAAAACAGACGGCTTTGCCCGATCTAGATTATGGACCTTGCGCCAGCAATAATCAACCAGATATGCTTAATCAAGAGTATGCCGCAGAAAGGGTAAAATTTTGAATAATTTGCAAAAATCTGTTGAAGAAATAACTGCCATTGAAATAGAAACGAGAAATCAAGCTAATCAAAAGTGGCATCAAGAGCGTTACATACGCTTAACAGCTTCGAATTTTGGAGGGATTTGTAGAATGAGGAAGACTACTTCTTGTCAGAGTATGATAAAACGTCTTCTGTATTCTACTTTTACAGGCAATAAATTCACAAAATGGGGTATTGATCATGAGCCAATAGCTAAAGAAGAATTTCAAGTGAGATATGATTTAGTTGTAACCCAATGTGGTTTATTTATTGATAAAAATAATCCCTTTTTGGGTGCGAGCCCTGACGGTTTAATCGACAATAATGCTGTAATTGAAATTAAATGCCCTGCAAATTGTGCTGATATTTCCCCAGAAGAAGGTATTGCACGTAAAATAATTAAATTCGCACTACTAAAAGAGGGTAAACTTTATTTGAAACGACAGCATGCATACTTTTATCAAGTTCAGGGCCAGCTTGCTATCACAGAGAGAAACATATGTTTCTTCGTGGTTTGGACTCCAAAAGGAATGTTAGTTGAAGAGGTGAGTAAGCTATTTTAGACGCACATTACATTATATTCTTATACTTTATAGATACCTCGCGATGAAAAATTTTGATGGAACAAATGTTTCCTCCCTTACAAATATTTTATTTCAATTGTGTAATGCCGGAACTTATTGACCCTAGAGAGAAGAGGAGTTTACCAATTAGAAATCCTCCAAGAAAAGAACTCTTGGACTATTCAGATTTAACTAAATTTTAACACGCATACAAGCGAATTTGGGTAATTTACACGACCACATTGTTTTTGAAGTTTGTAATTTGATTAGATTTACTTTGTAGCGTTTAAATTTGATTCTGCCATTAGGAAGTTGAACGTTGACTTTCGTTCTGATATTTCCGTTCATTTAGTAAAATATGAAGTAATTATTTTGTTTATAAATTAATTTGCGAACATTGCCTTTGTATTTTGAATACCTTAAAAATTAAGGTAAGATTTTTAAATTATTTTGGAACAGTTTTATATACAGGGGAATTTCCTCGCCTGAATTTGTATTTCTACGCCAGGGCGAACGACCCATGATAATGCCGATTATTACTGTTTGGTGGCAATCCTTAATCTACCTAATGAGTTCAACAACAATATCACGAATAAGTAAATTATTATCTTATACATTGGTCGCCGACGATATTGTATTTATTTTATGGATGTGTTCTAATTTATATGTTTTGATGAAATATGTTAGTACTCGAAGTGTGAATAATTTATGATGGTCTAATGTATTAAAAGATTTTAAGTTTATTGTTTAAATTAATTAAATGTTCTTTCCATCTTAGGTGTGATTCTCGGTGTGAGTAAATTATTATTCCTTAATATTTTGTAGATTTCTTAGTTGTTGTAATTGTAAAGTTTTCTCCTTTGTTATTTCATGTAGAGTAATTTTGTTAGTAGTCAATATTTTACATTTTGTCAATAAAAATCAAAATGTATTTTACCTATTTGTTAATAAATTGTTAATCGGATTTATAATGTTTTTATCAGGAAAAGGAACCATAATTACCCGAACATTGCTAAAAACTTTTAGGTAGCCTAAATACAAATAACAATTTTTAAATAAAATAAATTTCTTATTATGTAAAGGATTAGTACAAAAATTCAAAATAAATTTTAATTTTTATTCCTACCTATTACACAATATAAACCACCAAGTTCCACAATAGAAAAGTAATACTTTCGTAAGAAACGAAAACGTGACACGATATCTCTACAATTTGAAAAGACCGCGCAAATGCAATGTTGCCAAAGCTTTGTCGATGTTCTTAATTGTGACATATTATGTTACGCGTACTAATAATCCTCCATCTCCCTCTAATACTGGCGGCTTTCAGAGAATCTGATAAAAACGGAGCACTTCACATTATCTTTCAATGTTTTTCAGTTGATCAACGGGCACATTCCCAACGAAGACGTAAGGGGCAAGTTTATTTACGTCTGAAAAAGTCACGTGCTATTGAGCGCTCTTAATATTAAACTTTACGTACTCGTCACTGACAGGAAACACTAAAGGAATAGACATAGGATTTTCTAACGAATTAGTGACAAATACATCTTTAAACGGTTATTGTGTCACGAAATCGTCAAGATTAAAAATCGTCGTCACGCAGTGTTACCTGGGCAGGGTGTCCACTTATATTTCACCCTATTTTAACTGCCTATAACTTCTAAACGGTTCAGGATAGAAACAAGCGGTTTTAACTGAAGTGTTACATTTTAGTATAAGTTTTCTATTTATAATAAAATTTAGAACATCAATTTAAGTATAATTTTTCGGAAAACGTATTAAGACAAAATAATATAAAACCATTGAATTGTTTTTCAATATGGATGGATTACCCATACAGCACGTAGTTCAAATATTCAATTTAGTTAACTGATTTTAATGGAACACTCGCTGTATTTTTTGTAGTTTGAAAGAACTGACTTTCACCTATCCAGTGATGCAAAGTTTTTCAAAATCGGTTAACAGATGACCGAGGAATTAATTTTTAAATAAGAGATACAAAACAAAAATCGTACAACAGAACATCAATTTTCAAACATACAACAACAATGTCAGAGAATACACAAAGTTGATAAATTTGAGATTTATGTAAATCCAAAACGGACTATGATTACAAGAACTGCACAAATTGATGTTCTGTTGCACGATTTTTAATTTGTATGCCTCATTTTAAAAAATAATTACTCGGTCATCTGTTAACCGATTTTCAAGAACTTTGCATCGCTGGATAGGTGAAAGTCAGTTTTTTCAAATTATCGAAGGAAATTGTCAAAATCCGCAATTTTTGTTATGACGTCCTCGAAGTCGATAAAAAAATTCAATGTATTCAAAGAAAACTTCTACTAAAACGTAACATTTCAGTAAAACCTGCATTCTATCTTGAAACGTTTAGAAGTTATAGGCAGTTAAAATAGGGTAAAATATAAGTGAACAGCCGGTATTTTGTGCATTTTGAATATGTTTTGTCTTTTTTGCCTTTTCATTAAGTACTAAAATATAAAATTGATTGGATTTATAGGGAAATTTTTATGATGGTGACGTTACAATTTTGTTTGATAGTGATTTCCAACATATTGAATATTATTCTTGCACCAATGCAAACCTATATACCCACTAGAGAATCAGAATGACAAAAAATGGCACAAAAATTCCAGTCTCTGATTTTACTGTATACATATTCTTTAACATGATGTGTTATTGATTCAATAGCTATCAATGTTCTTAGATTTTTATGTTCTCGTTTATAGTTAAACAACATTGATCAGTTCGACAATCACACCATACTGTTATTGTGGATGAAACAACTGTCAACTGTTGCATATAAAATGTAAGTATAAATTTGTCAATAACTTTAAAACTTATAGGGTGATACAACATCATGACCTGCGCAACACAGAAATGGCCGCTGGGAGGCAAACATTGTGTTTAAAACGGTTGTAAACGACTACTTCTAGACTAGACTATTTCGCTCTTCCTGCCGCACTTTCGTAGGGACGTCTACAGTGAAATATTTTTGACCTAAAATAATTGTGAAAGCATGACTTTCAAATATTTTGAGAAATTGTTAATGGAAACTTCAGACGCGGCTAGATACACGGAAAAATTAAAAAATTAACGATGTCGATTTGTTTGCGTTAAAACAAGAAAAATTAAATTTTTAAAGAAACCACACCTTTCCTCCAGTAACAGGTATGGATTTGGTGAGTCACTTGGTACTCGCCACCAGTTTTTACACATGGGGTCAAATGAAGACAGGCAAAGGTTTAAACGCTTTTAAATATTTTGAGGTCGGATTTGTCCAAAAATTACTTCTATTAGCATAATTGACAACACAACAATAGTGAGTAATTCTGGATATTTACACTTTACGAAATCGTCGTAATAATGAATCAGGTAAACTCAACACTGCAAAGTCGTTTAAAGTAATGTTTGCCTCCCAGCCGCCATATTTAATTTTATCTGACAACGCTTTGGACCGACTTATTCAATACTTCTATTTTTACTATTAACTAGTTTCAACTACTTTAACAGTCATCATCGGAATTATGTTCCTGAGATAATATCAAAACATTTAAATATTTTAATTACTATAATCAATACTTACTGACATGGAACAATTTGACATAACTTGTGAGTTAAACGTTAATTTTTTAATTTAAATGTTTTAATTATTTCAGAAACATGACTGTTCAAGGAATATAATTTGAGTTTGACAATGGTTAATTTTTAAAAATAAAAGTACTGGATAAGATTTTAAGTTTAATAATATTTTTGTAAGTACAAATTCATAAGTTTCTAAGGGCGATATATTTTAGTATGTTTAGTAATAATGTTGTCAATGTATACTATATTCTATTCATTTAGTAAGGTAAAATGCTTTCAGGATTTAAGATGAGTTCTATCAGATCACGAAAGTCTATGTTCATAAAACGAGAGTTACAAAGGGAACTCTGCGATAAAGTTACTGAGGCTACTACTCTTAGTCAAAATGTGAAGAGCCTTACGTTGTTTTAAATAGTCCTACTAGTGCTTTTAATGATTCATCTGACGATACAATGTATAATCATGACGAAAGTGACGAAAACCTAACTATCGGCGAAAACGAAATTAATTCTAATACCGATCGTACTATAAATTTCGAATCTAGCGATAATGAGATTACTTTTTTAATGTTTTGGTACCAGAGAAAGTAAACACCGTTTCATACGCTATAAAGGAATGGGCTCTTAAATGTAAAATTAATCACAAACAATTAACATATCTATTAACTGCTTTGAAACCATTTCATCCAGAGTTACCTTTAGACAGCCGAACGCTTCTCGGAACAAATAGAAAACGTATTGAGGTTGAATTACTTGCTGATGGTGGGACATTTTTGTATATAGGCTTACAAGTAAATTTAGAACATCAATTTAAGTATAATTTTTGGAAAACGTATTAAGACAAAATAATATAAAACCATTGAATTGCTTTTCAATATGGATGGATTACCCATAGCACGTAGCTCAAATATTCAATTGTGGCCTATTTTGGGTAACATTTTTTTCCTAGTGCAATAAAATTTTATCCAGTTCGTGATAGCTTTGTATTGTGGCAATACAAAGCCAAAAAGTCTTGAAGCATATTTAAGTCAATTTATTAACGAGTTAAATGAGTTTATTCAGAATGGATTTATTTACAACAATGTTACTTATAATGTAGTTCTGAAAGCGATAGTATGTGATGCCCCAGCTCGTTCATATATAAAATGTATAAAAAGCCACACTGGTTTTATGGATGTGAAAGGTGCACTCAAAAAGAGTTCTTATTAATCACAAACTTGTGTATCCAACTGAGCTTACTAGGATAAAACGAACAGATTTGACTTTTGCCAATCAAATACAAACGGAACATCACACGGGTATTTCTCCATTAATCCGTATTCATAATTTTGGTACTATTACTAAGATGCCTCTGGATTATATGCATATGATATGTTTAGGGCTCACCAGAAGGTTAATAGCATTTTGGATCAAATCAAATTCAAAATTCACCCTCATTTTCGAAGTCTTGCGTCTGAAAGATCTTTAGCTTTAGCTAAATCGGTGCCATCTGAATTTGGAAGAAAACCAAGATCGCTTTTAGAATTGGATCATTGGAAAGCCACCGAATTAAGATTTTTTCTGTTATACATGTGAAGTTATAGTTAAGGCCAATTGTTATAAACTATTTATTTAGTATAGACATATTAAATATAATAAGTATAACTAAGACGACATACTGCTTGTGGCTCTCATGCCTCGACTGGTCGCATTCCACCGCCGTGACAGTGTTGTCAACTCATAACATCTCCCTTTTCGAAACGGTAAGTATACAACTAACACCTATTTATAGATCTAGTTTTGAAGGTTTTTTAATAACCCTACCGTATCTAGTGATACCCACGTTATTGCTAGTAGTTGACTCTTCAACACAATTTTCATTGCAACTGCTATCATTAATGCTGCTATTTACATTATTTGTTAGGTCCCTAAAGCTATTTAATTGTTTTAGTTTTACAAACTTCAGCTGTTTGTTAGTTTGATTTCGAACGAGTTTGTCTTTTGAGTAATCGTATACCTCTTTTAAAATCGAAGGTTTAATAAATTTTCGATTTCTTACAAATATTCTTCCATCTAATAATCTAATCTTATATCTACGTAAGCCTAACATTTTTACTATATTGCCCTGGCTCCACTCAGAGTGTGGAAGCAATTGTACAATAACATTTGTTCCCGGTTGCAACGGCTTTAAATCCTTTGCACCCCGTTTTAAATTATAATAGCGACTCTGTCTGATCTGATCCTCTTTAATGTACGTTTCTAATCTGTTCGTATTTACAACTTTTGGTTTTAATTTATTTAGCTGAACTGGTAATAATGTATTTCGAGTTGATCTCGACATTAAAATTTGTACTGGTGAGTAGCTATCAATTACAGGAATATTTCTTAATTGTAACAATGCTAGCTGAATATCTTTATGGTCTTCTATGCACTTTTTTATCAAATTTTTTACCGTTTGTACATGCCTTTCAACCATACCATTCGATTGACTGTACCTTGGTGACGATATTACATGTTCAAAATCCCAATTATTTGCGAATGTTTTAAACAATTCTGATGTAAATTGTGGTCCCCATCAGACACCAATATATACGGTATACCGTGGCGAGCAAACCAAGTTTTAAGAATTTGAATTATTTTATCACTAGAAGTGTTATTTAACTTCTCGAGTTCCACAAATTTGGTGTAGTAATCTACTAGAAGCAAGTACTGTTCATGATTGAACTCAAATAAATCACAACCTAATTTATACCATGGTATGGGTTTAATATCGTGTGGTTGCAATGGTTCTGATTTTTGTGATTTGCTGTATTTTTGACACAAACTACAATTTTGAACTACTTGTCGAATTTCATTTTTCATGGATATCCAGAAAACAGATTCTTCCGCCAATTTGATGCATTTGTTTATTCCGAAATGACTATAGTGTATTTTATTTAGAATATCTTTCCTCAATGACATTGGAATAAGAATGCTTTGCCCCTTAAAAACTACATTATTATTAATGGTTAATTCATCTTTATAATTTGCATATTTCTTTACATTAAAATTTAACTTGCTACAATTGTTGGGCCAACCTACTTTAATAATCTTAATTAGTTCTACTAGTTCCAGATCTTTTAAGGTTTCTGTTCGTATCAGATTTAAATAGTTATCAGAAACATTAATTTGTGAGTTAATTAGACAAACTTGTGCTTGCAATTCATCATCCCACACTTTTAAGTCGTCGTTTTCTTTTAGATATGCCCTCGACAGTGTGTCCGCAATTATTAATTCTGATCCCCTTTTGTATATTAAATTAAATTGGTATTTCTGTAGTTGTATCATAATTCTTTGTAATCTAGGTGGGCATTTATTTAATGGTTTTTAATTATAGTTAACAAAGGTTTGTGGTCCGTTTCAACCGTGACTTCCTTGCCGTAAATGAAATTATGAAATTTAGTTAGCCCGAACCAAACTGCAAGCATTTCTTTTTCGATTTGGGCATAATGAGTTTGCGTTTCCGATAAGGCCCTTGAGGCGTACATGCAAGGTAAGTTATGTTGTATTAAAGTCGCCCCCAGTCCAGATTGACTAGCGTGAACTGATATTACTGTATCATTATTTATGTTATAGAATTGTAAGACTGGTGATTCTGCTAATTGATTCTTAATCGATTGAAAACATTTTTCTGTATTTGCATCCCATATAAATTGAACTTCATTTTTTAATAATTGTCGCAGTGGTTCATTATTAGTTGCAAAATTAGGTAAGTATTTACCTAGGTAATTTAACATACCCAATAACCGTTGGATGTCTTTCTTACATGTAGGGGTTGGAAATTCTTTGATTGCCCTAAGCTGTTCCTCATCAATTTGTACTCCATCTTTACTAATTATGTGTCCCATAAACTTAACTTTACTTTGTCTAAATTTACATTTACTTTCATTGAATTTCACCCCATTTTCCTTAGCTGTATTCAGTACTTTTCTAAGTGTTTGATCGTGTTCCTCAGTTGTGTTACCCCATACTAAGATGTCGTCAATGTATACACTTACATTCTTAAAATTAAATATTTCCTTGAATCTCTCGCTGAATACCTCCGAGCACACCTTAAACCGTATGGCAAACGTAGGAATTTGTATCGTCCAAAAGGTGTTCCAAAGGTACATAAATTAGAGCTTTCCTTATCAAGCGGTACTTGATAGAAGCCTTGTGACGCATCTAAAACTGAATATACTGTTGTACCAGCTAATTTACTAGTTATCTCCTCTAGAGACGGGAAAACTGCATGCTCCCTTTTGATTGCTTTATTTAAATGTACGGGATCCAGGCAAATTCTAAGAGCACCATTCTTTTTCCTAACTATAACAAGTGGATTAACCCAATTACTTGGACCGTCAACCTTATTAATAATGTTTTCATTTACTAGTGCATTTAAAGTTTTCTTTAATGATCCCATTAATGCTAGAGGTACTTTTCTTATTGGGAAATGATAGGTGTGACATTTTCTTCTAACTTAATATGGTATGGCTTACCAAAACAACCTACCCCTTTAAAAACATCCTCATAGTTACTAATATTAAATTCGTTCTTTATAGTATCAACTTTCCTAATTAAATTCAAGTTTGTGCAACTCTGAAGACCCAATAGTGATTCAGTGTTAGCAGTTGTTACATAAAACTCTACATTATAAAAGAGATTATTATGTTCACACCCTAAATTACAGAGGCCTTTAATTTTAAGCTTATCACCTGTATATGATTTTAATGTCATATTCGTTTTTTAATTAAGTCATCTGACAGACCTGCTCTAGAAAAATCGGTACTAGAAAGGATATTCACCATGGCACCCGTGTCCAACTTAAACTTAATATTTACATAATTAATACGTAAATTTGCAAACCACGGTTGGTTATCGTCATTGTTAATTAAACTTACATTACTAGTAACACGTTCATAAATTGCTCCTACAACTAAATTATTTTCTATATCTGTATTCACACTGTTAATATGTCTTCGCATCTGGCACATAAAACCAAAGTGATTGAATTTGTGGCATTTGAAACATTCCTTGCCAAATGCTCTGCACATATTAACATTGTGTGTACCACCACATTGCCGACAATTGAAGATTTTCTTACCCATTGCGGTTGGTGTTTTAGCTCGGTACCTGGTCTGTGATTTTTGTCTTCCAATGTTGATGCTTTTTTCCATTGCTCTTCCTCTTGATCCCGTTTTGCTTGTGCCTACCTCGTTTACAGCCAGGGTTATTTCAGCATTTTCCATCTTTCTTGCTGGTGCATTTGAGGCTTCATATATTTTGTACATTTTGATAGCATCTTCTAGGGTGATGTCGTCATTTTCTAATAACTCCTTTCGTAACTCGCCATTGGATAGTCCACAAATTAGCATACATTTAACCATTTCATTTTCCATTGTGTCAAATTTACAGGCAGCTCCCTTAGTTTTCAACTCCGTAACAAATTGTTCCAATGTTAAATTATCTTGCTTCGCAGTAAAGAATTTATACCTATTGAATGTAACGTTTGTTTTAGGTAGAAAATGCTTATTGAATTTATTAATAACTGCTTCTAATTTATCGTTTTCTGCTTCTTCAAACGTAAATGTACTATAGATTTTATGCAAGTCATCTCCTCCGAAGTGAATTAGTTGTGCAATTTGTATTTGTTCAGCTTTTTTATTGTTCTCGGTGGCAATTAAATAAACTTGAAATCTTGCCAGCCAATTTTTCCATTTTTCTGCCACATTGTCCCCGGTAAGATCGAGATTTGGTAACGCCGGTGCCATTTTGCTTAGTATTTTATTACCCTGCCTTGTCCGTTTTGTTAATTGTACTTAACTGTGCTCACCCGTCTAATTTATTTATGTTTTTGTCCGCAGCGCCATGTGAAGTTATAGTTAAGGCCAATTGTTATAAACTATTTATTTAGTATAGACATATTAAATATAATAAGTATAACTAAGACGACATACTGCTTGTGGCTCTCATGCCTCGACTGGTCGCATTCCACCGCCGTGACAGTGTTGTCAACTCATAACAATACAGTGGTCCAATTATTCTAAAAAACTGCATCTCATCCGAATATTATAAAAATTTTCTATACTTGCATGTTGCAATGAGAATTTTGGGGAGTGGAAAATATGATAACAAAAGAGGAGAAAATGCAATAAAATTAATTCAGAAGTTTAGTGAAAAATATGAAAAACTTTATGGAACAGAAGAGATGGTATACAACGCACATTCGTCTATACATTTGGTAGAAGATTGTGTAACAGCAAATCTAAAGTTGGACGACATCAGTTGCTTTTCATTTGAAAATGCATTAGGGCATTTAAAAAAGTTAATACGTACTCCTAACAGACCTTTACAACAAATTGCACAGCGTTTAAAAGAAAATAAATATTTATTATTTACTGGGTACAAACATGAGGTCACATCTCTTGAACAGTCCATTTTAATTGACAAAAGAAATTGTTATGTTCTGCTAACAAATTGTAGAATTGGGAAAGTTATAGAAAAGAATAATGATACTTTTAAAATACAGCTATTTAGTAATATTGAACCGTTTTATACAATTCCTCTAAACTCAATTTCTGTAGAATATTTTAAGGTATCGTGTTTGGGTAGATACGTATATACTATACCTTCGAGTGACGTAATGAAAAAATTTTGGTTGTCACCTTGTGAAACGGAACAAGGATATTATGCTGTTGGTTTATTACATGATTAAAGATATGTAGGTGTACATTAAGATAATGCTAGAATATTAATCTTTTGTTGTATTGTAGGTCTACTAAGTCATGGGATATCGTATTTTGGCATGAAGAAAACAGTTGTGATTTTGTTCCCTCAATATGGGCTGTCGATGCAAGGAAGACCAGCTATCTATTCCCAAGTAACATATCACGCAGCATGATGATGACCTTAATTAAAAATGCGAAGATCCATCGATTTCAAAATGTAGGTTTAAAGAACATCAAGCAACTTTCAAAAAAAGGGTGACTTCTATTCAAGAGGCAGAAAGTTTGATTGAAAAAGCAATGGATACTGACAATTTTGACAAAACAGATGTAGACAGCGACCTTGAAACGGAGACACGTTCGGGCGGTAGCATTTTGAGTGAAGGGATGTCGATGTATAATTTTGTATGTTTTCTATATAGAAGTATTTTAGTGCACTCAAATCCAACTTCCTCAAATATTTCAATATTGACTACAGATACCGTCCTGGAGAAAGTCCTAAAAGAATTAAAATCTGTCAAATACGAACTCAAAACAATAAAACAACTATTGTCATCATTAGAAATAAAAACAGATTTAATTAATGAAAATCATCCTTCTGCTATTTCCCAAGTAAGCAAGAACTTTATGTTACCCATTTGCGACGATGACGAGCTGTCTCGTTTAGAGAAAACAATCAGTTCCGAAGACAACAAGAAAGATTTGGTATGTTTTTAAAAATGTGAACACTTGAATTCTGTGAAAAGTTAACTATTTTCAGATTAGAATCTTATCTCTTGTTGGAGGTGATAGTGTACGCCAAAATATCAACAATATACTTAAAAAGTGTTATCTAAAGATATGGCTCTAAAATTTTCACTGAAGGAAAACAAAAAGAAACCTTTCAAGGACTTAAACGTCTATAAAGCTGTAACGGGTAAGTACTTTTAGTTTTTAGGTAACCTTAAATTGGCAAAAAACATAAATCTTAATCTCATTTATTTTTTGGTAACATTTTTCCAAGTCGTGTTTTCCAATTTTGAATTTTGTTTTAACCTTTTTCATCATAAGTTAGTCATTACATTCTGGATTTAATTAAAATGTTTCAAAAATATGGTTTAATTACAGACGGTGTTCGGGTTACATTTCCAAATGTTACGGACGTAGAAATTGACAAGTACATTGGATACGCTTTGGCTAGTGCGGGAGACAGAAATGGTGGCAGAAAAGAACGAGAGAATAAATCAGTTGTATGTACCTAAACACACGATGTTTCTATGTTTTATAAAGATGTTTTAATAAAGTTGGTCGAGTTTAATATAAAGTTTATTAATATTATAGGTTCAATATATAAAACCAATAGTGAGTAAATATTTCGAGAAAGTATTGGATATTTATTTTTAATAGATATTTATGAAATACTTGAAAGCAATATTATGTACATATAACAAACTAATAGTAAGTAAATATTCCAACTCAATATTGGATAAATATCGATAAGTGATATTATTTATTTATTTTTAATAGATCTTGGTGTACAATCAATATTATATTCGTATAAAAGACATTATTGGATAAATACTGCTAAGCAATATTTTACCAATAAGCAAAAATGTTCACATTTCAATATTGCAACGATATTGTTACTAATAGTGCACCAATATATAAACTATCAATTGCCAATATTTTATCAATATTTAATGCTACATGGGTATTTCCGTATCGTATACACGACGGAAACAAAACTATAGAAATTGCGAAACAGAAAAAAAAATCAAATCGGCCCACGTACTACAAAATAAAAAAACACCTAAAATTTAAAGAATTTGTTGATTTTGTGTCAGATTCTACAATCAGAACTTGACCAAATACACAATTTGACCTTCAAATTTCCATGTCGAAAAATTATTGACTGAACATATGTTTAAAATGTAGTTTTTTATCGTGAAAAAAAATTATAGTAAGCTTACGCAAAATTACATTAGATAAGTCTACTTAAAAATTGTTCTTCTTTTTAACTTATGATATCCCGCAAATAAACGTAGTTTGTTGACAAAAACCCTTTCGTAAGCAATCCAAATAGTCCGATCAAAGAAAAGTTGTTTTATAATTTAATAAATAACAAATGCTATTTATAACGATAATAATAAATCGTTTAATAATAAATCAGTAAATGAAAGCACTTAAGTTCACGTTTTTCTTAATTATTATACAAACTAACGAAAATAAATTTTTGTTGTTGTATTAATTTTATTATTAATCCAAAGGCACCTAGTATTATTACTAGTAAATAGGCAACACCCAATTCCTTAAAACTTTTGTTTAGGCAAACCTCATTTCATTCAATGTATTATTATTTAATTGTATCACTGAAAGTTAGGCAAACCGCATTAATATACTTAGCAGAAAACACAACCACCTCATCGTAGTTCCGTAAAACGCCGTAGAGGGTAGCGCAGAAAGTACGGATACACTGATGATAATTTATATACTTCGAGCAAACTTGTTGCGCCAGCGTAACAAACTTGTTCGTTGCGCATTAAGTACGGACTGATATATACAAGAGCGCAGCAAGTTGGGAATGACATATATATATATTGCGATCGTACAATTTGGGAGCATATTGACAAATTTTATTTTCTTGTTTTTATTATACCTAAATATTGAAACATCTATTTAGAGTGTGTTTTCCACTTTCCACAAATTCTGTGGGATATAAAAATAGTTATCTGATTTAATATATGAATGGTGTTTTATAGGAGCTTATTTTATGAACTACTTGAAAAAGTTTATTTACTTTTAAAAACTATTAAACTTTTTTTTATTAAAATGTAAGTATGTTAATTCCGTAACATTAAAAGTATTATTCTCTTTAATACAAATGACAGTGCCTAAAATAATAAAGAACTGTACAATTTGTACCTTTCAGGAGCAATTTGCATATACATGCAATAGAAAAACGTTCATTAAAAAAGCTGTCTTAAGAAGTTTTATCCGTGCAAAAAACTTAAAACAACCAAAACGAAAGTTTAATGGAGACTGGTAAACGTCAGGTGATGAACTTGTCAACTAAGTCAGATTCTCCCGTGGGGGACAGCAACCCCTATCGAGCGCGTCCTCAGGTGGCGGTTAGAGGAATGGCCTGATGAGATGACCGGGGAGAAAACCCCAACTGATAGCACGTGAAAGCATTGACCGCGGACCAAACTTCTTGGTTCGGCTCTTGTATCGCGGCTTAGGGCCTGCACCAAGATTTAACGATATCAGTGGGGCGCTCCAAACAGGGTTAACCACTGCTATACCACTGACTCGTGCTGACGGTGGGCATGTATCGCGGGTCGAGAAAGTGGGGATCTGGGCTTTACCGCCTGAAGCGTGAGGAAATAACCTCAATAATAAATGCTAAATCTGGGGGCAGACCAGGCCAAGGGGATGCGTTACTGAATAGAAGAACAGTACCTACTGGTCCCACCTCGAAATACCGGGCGACCTCTCGTTGTAATGTAGCTTTCCATGTCAGTTGGGTCTCTTGGCATGGTGACCGTTCTTTCCCCATTACTCGTGGGACCAGGAGAACATTCATATAAAAACAACAACAACACCAATGGAGACTGAGTGTGCTACGGAGACGACCTCTTGGTCGCCAGACGTAGCCGGACCAGCGTCAACACTAACAACGGCAGGGGAAACCAAGGACCAGTACAAAAACAAAACCAGCGGCTCTGGGGCTCAAAGGAAGAAGCTGAAGAGAGAGGCAAAAAAAACGAGACAGTACGTGGTCGGAAGCCAAACCGAGACACGACCGAAAAACTGAGGACAAGGCAAAGGAGGGTGAAGGCTCTAATAAATCTAAGAGGCCTCTCTCGGACTCCTCAACTCCCAATTCTCAGAAAAGAGCACCAAAGAAGACTTCAGCGGTGCTCTAAAGAACACCAATATGGCGGTGATTGACGGACGCCATCCTGATGTCCAACTGAGCAGGCTCAATCAAACCTGATTCACGAGAAACTGACGGCCGCTGTGGACGCTACTCCCTCGGGAAGTGCGAATACTCCACAGTTCGAAGGTGCTTGGTTCTCGGCAGGGGTCCTAAGGATCTTTACTTCTAATGAAGTCTGACCAAATGGTGACCAAGTGCTTTGACAACGCACTATTTCAAGTGGTTATTCTACACCGGAATAACGGGAAAGACTTCAAAGAGAAAATTTAAAAAGATAGCATAATCTGGTATATAGACGGTTCTAAATCAGAAACGGGAGCCGGATTAGGAATATATAATGAAAGAGAGGACTTGGGTTCTGCTCATCCTTTGGGCAGCCTAGCGACTGTCTTTCAGGCAGAAGTTCTTGCCATCATTGAATGTGCAAGATCTAATATAGAAAAGAACTACCACTGTAGGCGTATCTATATTATGTCTGACAGTCACACAAAGAAAGTTAAAATTCAAAACCTCGGCCTAGTGTGATATTTTTTTATTCACACAGTATACTTTTAATGTAGAATCTGGCTTGGTTGACGAGTTGATTGCCTGACTTTTATCGGTCTACCTTAAACTTTCGTTTTGTTTATTTGCAGTTTCTCGCTCTGATTGCTTGTTACGATTGTAGACAAAAAGTTTGAAATTACGGTTACACAACACAGTCTGGTATACATAGAATGTTTATTATTTTGGGGAATTATTAGTTGAGTGTTTGCAATTCACAGAATAACAATTCCATCCTTGTAACATAAATAACAGTCTATTGTTAGACGAGAAGAAATTGGATTATGTAACCAAGGACCGAGTTTAATACTAGACATTTATATAGCGTATTTACTTAATACAGGCTAGCCTTTTTTTGTTCTAAAATATTTCCGATGTTGTATGACTTCCAGAATAACTGAAAATTGACATCATCATTTCTTAAGTTAAGTGAAACACCCTGTATATTATTTCATTTTGGGATTTTAAAATCGATTTTACGATACACTGTATTAGGTTATCCAATACTTATCGTCACTGTTTTTGATTTATTGTAATTTTTTAACAAATTTTGTGTTTTGGTGAGGGGCGAGGTGAGGGGTGTATAATATCCTGTCTTTGCTCTTCTTAAAACACAAAACCTCTATATTTTAAAACATACTATTATCTTCAAATTTTATTTAATTTTTGATCGCGTAAGTTCTATTTTTAAGTTATGCTCAAGCAAGTCGTCATTTTTAATTTCATAAGTATTTTTTGGACCACTGTAGATAAACCAATTTGAGAATTTTTAACACATAAGTCAAACATAAGTTATTGGAATAAACTAAAACTTAGTATTGGTTTTGTATTTAATATAAACTTTGAAGGTTTGTACTACAAAAATATAAAAATATTAAAAAAACGATTAGTAACACTATTCTTACTTTTAAAAAGAGTTTCTTTCGAGTCGCATTTTTTTTTGTTTAACGGTAATATTATTAATATGAGCTTTCAATATAACAGCAGTTCTGTTTTTAATACGTCATATTTATCTATCGCAGCTTGACATTCTTGTAACGAAGGCAATCTTTCTCTCGTAAAGAAGTCTTGAAATACCTTATTAACAATATGGTTTTCTTCTGGTGACCATGATTTTCGAACTAAAACAATAAGTTCCACAAAACTTATTAAATTACAAGATTAATTCTTACTTGAACGTGCTTCAGAATTTACCATTTTATTTTTGTTATTAACCCAAGCTCTTATTTGTTGTGGTGACCTCTCTTGTAAAGAGGGGTGTATTGCAGCGATTTTAGAACACAATTCTGTTGGTGGTAATGTCTTGTTTTGAAGATATTTTTTAAACGTTTTCTCCATTGCACTAATTTCCATAGATGACCATGATTTTCGTACTACTTTACCAATAGGTGAAACTGAAAAGTATAATATAGATTGTCAAAATTAATGTATACAAATTTCATTACTTTTTGTAAATTTAAGCAATTTATAAGTACTATTAAGTAAAAATAAGTTTTTTTTATCAATTATTACCATTTCGTCTGATTTTGGAATTATTTTTGAAGTCGGAGTTCTCTTTAGGCGGTGTTGTCATTAAATCATCTAAAATATTGAAATATTAAAATAAATGTAAACATAACAGTAAGAGGAAAATTACCATCTTTACTTTCGCAGTCACCTTGGGCGTTTATCAATAACGTGGAAATTCTTCCTATTTCTCTTGAGATAATAGGTTGCCTATAATGATCCATATGGATTTTGTCTGCATGCCCCATAAACTTCGCTAAATCTGACACTTCACTTTCTTTCAAGTCTAAGAGTTGGGAATGCGTTGCAATATGCTTCCGCAATTCCGTTGCGCGTAATCTCTCTGGGTGTTGTGCTCAGCATTTTTAGAAAACTTTCATAAGTAACACGCGCTTAAATGAGAACGTGCAGAACCAGAAACTCCAAATACATACGGGTTATGTGTATGTACTCCTGCCAAACTACGCCTTTTTAAGCAAAGTTTCATACAGTCTCCCAATTCTTTATGAACTAAAACCGGGACAGACCGTCCTAATTTACCGCGTATATTAATTTTGACATAATCTGCTGCCTTATTTTTGTGACAATCAGATAAAGATTTAAAGATTGGATCTTCAACGTCTTGCGAGATGGACTGCGCAGCTGTGTAGTCCTCGATTAGCATTCTTTCGATTTCTCCAGGTCGTTTTCTATTGAACAACTGCAAAGATGTTAATGTTACCTCAAGCAAAGCTCTCCACTGTGATTTCGAAAAGGAAGATTTCAGTTGACAGACTAACTTCTGCCTTTCTCGTTTTAAGAACGAATTGATTGCCTTTACATCCGTCATTGTAGGTAATTCAACTTTTTTACGCCGTTTCATTTCTGCCATGGTTTCAATCGCAGCTCTCGTTATAGTAAGTGGAAAGTCTTCTACCATTAGTTTCAAAAAATTTTGTATCTCCGGTATTTTTTTATCATTTCCACTTTTTATCATATCCGTAATCATATGATTAGCTACTTTTTTAATTAAAGTTCCTAATGACGTTGCTGTTGCTGGAGCAGTGTATCTAGTACCATCAGAAGAGAGTTTACCAATTTCTTGGACGCATTTTATTACATTGTCGTATTCAGTTGGGATGAATACATCACTAAGCCTTGTAATATTTTTATTTATCTTTTTTGTCTCTAATAATAGCTTGCCTAATAGTCTTAATTTTGATCTAATCATGTTAAAATGTTGTTTGGCGCTGTACTTGACCGTTAATTTATTGCCGTAACTGATAATTAAATCGTCGTAACGAATCGCTTGTGTAACTTCGTCATCTCTCATTTGAGGAATTATATTGAAACGTAACATTGGACATGCTGTTTTTAAAATGTTTGATCTTACCATTCTACCATGCACCAATATACCTCTTTCTCCCTTTTGTGATGCCTTTGCGCATTTTCTATAATGTCGTCTTAGAGTTAGTTTCGAATAAAACGCTTTACAATTACCACAAGGCAAGTAATGATTACTATCGCGAGATTTCTTTGCTTGGGGTCGCCTAGTGACTATTAAGTCTCAGTATTATGGTTACTGTTTGTATTGTACATGCAATCTCCACGTTTTCTAATTGCTTCAATTATGTTCTTTCGCTCTTTAGAACCTGAAAACATAAATGACATAATAATACGGCACCAATAAACGTGAAAAGTACACTCATACTCAAGAAAGAAGAGATTTGTGTTATCATTCTATGTAAGTGACAAATGTAAATACGTTAAAACTTGAAACTTCGATAGTCTAAGTAACTATCGAAATACTTTTTTGCATGAATTCCTGGATATGAGTGTATGTTAATGCAATATGTAATAATTGGAATTGTATAATATGTATATACCTTTTGGCAAATTTATAAATAACTTGACATCAGTTTCCTCCTTATGTACACCAGCTATATGTCTAGCAAAATCAGAACATTTTTCTTACAGTACATGCAAAAAGTGTTTTTGTTTGGAATTTTTACTAGTATGAACTTGTTGCTCTTCTGGTTTTACAGGAGACACATCTACGAATGTTCTTTCCTGAATGCTTCTTATTATTTCATCTTCGCAAAATTCTTCCGAAATGTGATTGTTTGACGAAGTACTGGAATCAACATCTGATGGTTCGTATTCCGATTCAGATGCTTCATAGTCAATAGTCTCTTCCAAATTTGATGCTAAAATAATACCACTTAAAAACATGTTTGTATATTTAATGTAAAATTAGACTGTACATTTTTGAATCTATAAATAAGTTTTGTTTATACAATACAAAAAGGAAGAAAGAATAGAAAGAGAACAAAAGAATTGGAAAAACAAGATGAATAGTGGAAGCAGTGTGGCAGAAAGAAAGAAACAAATGAGAGTCAAAAGAAAATGGAAAAAAAGGAAAATAGATGCTGATGAATATGAAAACTTAGAATTAATTTTAAGAAGGGTGTAGAAAGAGAAAAAACAACTTAAAATAAGTTTAGAAAGAGAGATTGAAGAAATAAGAAAGAAGGACAAGTTTAGAAGTTCATGAGAAAGAGAAAGAAGAAAGAAAAAAAGACAGAGCCAAACATAGACGGGGAAAATGGGAGCAATAGTAAATTAAGAAACGATAAAAGAAAGAGAGAAGAGACAAAAAAGAAAATTGATATTGTGGCCTTGACAAAAACAGAGAAGGATGTGAAAGGAGTCATAAAGATAATAAACAAATTTTAGAAAAAAAGAAAAAGGTGGACATTTAAGACAATAGTGAAAAAGGTATTCATGTATGGAGCAGAGAAGTGGGATAGACAGAGTGAGAAAATCTGGAGAAGACACAAGATAAGTATTGTAAGTAGACTCTAGGATTGAAGAAGGAAGCACCAGATTGTATAGTGAAAGAAAAACAGAAACTGGAAAAAGTACAGATACAGACAGGAAAAAGAGCGATAAGCTATGAAGAAAAGATGGAAAACTAGAAAGAAATAAGATAATGTATGTATGTAGGAAGATACGAGACGCAAAATATAGTATATGGTGAAGATTGCAGAAGAAGATATTATGAAACAGGTGTTCGAGATTAAATAAAAAAAACAAGAGATAGAAGAAGTATGAAAGAAAAATAACATAGAGAGATAAGGACACAAATGCATAAGAAAGAACATCAAGACTTATTAAGTGGATAAGGAAGGTAGTGGAAAAAGAAAATGGATAGCAAAAAGAGAAAGAGGGATAATAAGGACAGAAAGAAGAAAAGTGCCAGAGAAAGTTTTTTTGTTTATTTTGTTATTTTAAAAATTCTAAATACGTAAAAACCGAATCATTTGCCAATGTAAATAAGACCAATAATTTGAATTAATAATAAAATAAAAGTTCATTTCTTTTATGTTCAGTTTTGTGAAAGTAAGTCACTTTGTTAATTGAGGATTAGACGAAAACAGTTTTATTTCTAAAAAACTATAATGTAAATGCGATTTAAAAAGTAATATCCTATATTAAACAAATTTGTGAATGCTGTGTAAAATTCTCTTAAGATGGCAACAAAAATAGTTTATAATTTTAAACGTAAATCACTATTTTTAACTAATATAATAATGTTTTTCATACCTTGAGAGTTATTTGAAAGTTCGTCTGCTAATGGTGCAGTTTCAGTTTTCAAGCAGTCATGTAGCTTAACTTGAAGAGCGGATTTCGAATCTTGAATGTTTTAATTAGATACATAAGTGTATAGAAGTTAGAAGTACTAGTATAATAGTATATTACGTGACGAGAATTGTAATAAGCATATTACGTACGACTGTGAAGAGTTGAGCACGAGCCGCGAGTACTTAATCACGGGAGTACGTAATTGCCTTACAATTTGAGTCATGTACTATACTTTATCTACGACCACCTCAACAGTACCGACAATGAAGAATTAAAAATTGCATTCATTATTACAGAATCCTCGCACCTGGTGAAAAAAGTCATTTTTCAAATTATGATTTCAATTGTTGTTGTGCTCAACTGACGGACAACAACAACATTCAGAGAATTAACCGAAATGTAGCGATACAGGTTAGGTTATATTATTGTTATTTCGAACTTGCGTGAATGTTGAATTAAATACAGAAATAATCTAAAAACTATTTAAGTCGGTAGTTACTCAAATTTGAATGTTTCTGAAAATTAATTTGTAAATTTCTGCACAATCTGATCGTTATTAGTTAGTGACACACAAAAAGTTCCTAACTGTGCGATTTTTTACATAACGCACGTAATGACATACTAACCCTACTAATTACGCGTTATTCATTACTTTGTATAGTGGTCGTAGATAAAATATTAAAAATGTATCTATGTGGTGCTGATCTGGCCGGTAGGTGTTGGCATTTTACATGTATAAAAATAAAAATTGTTTAGACATTAGAACAAGCATTTCATGCAAAACTCAGCATCCTTCCGATTCCGATACTATGAAATGTGCAAGAGTTTTTAGAAATTGCGTCGAAAAAGAAAAATAATTAAATAAAAAAGAAATTTGTATTTAGGAGAGCTTAGAGGCGATTTCTGCAAAAATTTTTTAGTATTCGAACGAATGTTATTTTTTTACTTCAACGTCGTACAAATCTATTATTTTTATCGTTATTAAAAATCTGTTCGTTAGTTATATTTAAGAAATTGAAATTTTTTACCTCAAGAAGAAACGACACTACATATTTTTAAAAAAATTAAAAATTAACCGCTCCGTCTTCGTTTTTTTAATTTGAAATTAATTGAGAGCTACGAATCAAAAGAATTCATAATTCATAAATGAATTGGAAGCAACTTGTTTTAGTTAGATACCAATGCTCAAATCTCTCAAACATGTTACAACTCATAATTTGTTTGATGTCTTGTTTGACAATCCAGTCAGAGTAGAAAACATTCAAAACCGGAAAGTAAAGAATAATTTGAAAACACCAATACCGAGTGGCCGGATCAGCATCCGGTATTCAAATTGCTTTCATAAATTTAAAAATAAACACATGAAAAGTAAAATAAAAGAACTATTTTACCTTTTAACTTATTTAAACACCCCGGCCCAACGTCGTTAGTAGCATTGTAAAAGTCATATTTCTTTTGCACAAGGTCTCTAGAATCTAAAATAACAAATGCTTTTATTTGATCGCTTATTAAAAAAATAAGATACTCTTACCATCTGAAATAATCACTTCTGCAGGAAGCATTTTTGTATGGTGCAGCATAAGTTCCATCTTTCCGTTTGGTAATCTTCGAACTTTTTACTATAGTTAACAAATTGTCTTCAAACCGAACTAACGAGAACATTATTAACAACACTGCTAAAGCATAATCGATTGTAAAAGAATTAACTGTCTCACTCAATAATATCTAGCCAGGTCTAAACTTTTATGAAATGAATTTAAAAAATTACTGAAACAGAGAGTCTGAAAGGAGGGTCTTATTCTATGACGTTTCATGGGAAAAGCGCGTATAGTATATCTGTTCATCGGATATAATCACTTGCGTTTCTAAGTAAATGTAAAAAACTAGCACCTAGAATAATTGTGATGTAATAATTGATAATAATTAATATGTTACTATCATATTAATACTTTTACTCTGATTGCCCAAATTGACTTACTCTTTATAGATATTCAATATCAAGTGACATGGTAGAATTATTTGTTGTACCCCCCATCCTGTAATTTTTTGCGTCAGTTTCTTATTCTGAATACAATAAAAAGGGATTAATCAGAGGAATCAGTTTTGTAAAAATAAAAGTACCCGCATACCATTTTACGCATCTGTTTTAGCCATTTTTTCAAATTAGATCGGAGGTGTAAATTTGAAACCGTATGTTTTGTGTGGTTTGCATTATAGTTCTATGTTTGAAAATGCCTTAGTAGTCATTATTTATGATTATAAAATACAATATGAATTAGTATTACTGTTCTAATTAAAATTTCTAAATACCACTTTAAATTTCTAGACTTTAAACATGGCTGCCGTTGTCTTGCAAAGATCAAACGCAGTGAGGATAAGTAGTTCTTCTGATTATTTCCTACTCTGTTATTTTGTCTACTTATAGGTCCTCACATCCATCCTAGGCAAATGTTTATGTGAAAGTGTGGCTAAAAAGGTGTTCCTCTATAAAACAACGAGAATATTTTCGTAGGTTTTTGGTTTCTTGTAAGAAAGGGCTGTAATAACGGAACGTTGTAAAATTTCTTACCTCAGAAATATTGTATTTAACTTTTAGGCGATGTGTTTTCAAAAATACTTTCACATTTGTTTTAAAAAAAATTAAACAAAACTCTATTAGATCACTCATTGGAGGCGCTAAAAAGAGGCTATGTCGCACAAAATGTTGCAGAAGATTTTTTGTAACTTGTTTATATGAGTGTAGACAGGTAAAAAAAAAAAACGGGAAATTTGGAACAACTTTTGGCAGCCAGAAAACCTCAAAGATTTGGTTTTTCGCCTTATAACTCCTAAACTATGTGTCCTAGCGGAAAAGTTGCTATACCATAATTTAAAGAGCATTAAATTCTGCGTTAAATAAAGCATAAAGTATGGTCAAAATGTGATGTTTTTTTAAACTTCAACAAAAACGGAGATATAGCGGTTTTTAACTGTCTGCAGCTTGAAAATTTGCGAGAAAAATTTAGAATGAAAGTTGTAGAACATCAAATTTTTGCGTTCAGTGACCATAAAAATTTTGAAATTCGCTCAAGTACAATGTTCGAAATTTGCAGTCTCTCGGCACTTACCATATGAAAGTACCTACTCACATCTTAGCGAGCTATTTTGCTAGTTAGTGATGACGTAACCTCAACTTGTTTTTTCAAATGGGACATATAACATTGCATTTTGGCAGCCCTTTGAAAGACGAATTCAACGATGCTACACTTGCTATGATTCTAGTGTGCAATAATCATAACATGGGTCATCGAATATTAAATGGATAGCTGTGTAGTTTCAAAAATTCTATCACAAATTAATAATTTTATAAAATACGTAACATAGGTCATTTTCCATTCACTTAGGTTTTTTCAATCACCTATGTTACGTATTTTAAGAAAAGTATTTATTTTTGGTAGTATTTTTTGAAACTACACAGCTATCCATTTAATGGCTCATACTATCATCATTGAACACTAGAATCAAAACAAGTGTAGTATCGTTGAATTCGTCTTTCAAAGGGCTGTCAAAAAATGCAATATTATACAGGGTGTCCCATTTGAAAAAAACAAGTTGAGGTCACGTGACCGAAAATGAGAAGAAAACGGAAAGTCGTTTTATAGAAGATGTGAGCAGCAAATTTGACAGTTTATAGCTGTAAAATTTCATACTTGTGATATGAACAGTTTTCGAGAGATTGAGCAGTCAAAACATCGTGAGACACCCAATAAATTGAAAATTCTTTAATCAAAGTTGAACAGAATTTTGAATAAAACTAGTAAAATTACTAATATTTGGAAGACGGTAGCAATGATGATAGCTAATAATGACACTGGGAATATCCAATAATTTACCACATACCATTACGTCTAATGTTAGTTTTTTAATGTACACTCTGCCACTAATGAACATAGCAGTCGTTTATTATAACAAAACTGATTCCCTATTTATTAAATTTTAAGTGCATTTTTGTTGAACTAGATTTTTTAAACTTGGTACTTAAAACAACTTCTATTGCATAGGTATTATATTTCTTCAATAGCTGTTTACGTTTTATACAGTGAAATAAGTGTATTTGACTTTGAGTGTTCTTGGAATAACAAATAAAAATGTTTATTGCTTAGAAAGCGTTAAGATGAAAAAAACATAACGATTAAAGAAAGGATGCATTTTCTTAAGGGCCCTACACACCAACGTACATGTCTTAATACATGGATGTACGTGCATTAACGCGCACTCAATAACGTGAACGTCGATTGTCCTACAGACGCACATACTTAACCATGTTTATCTATGACCATCAGTTTTGGTCCTGATTTCGAGGGTTGTGCACGATGTCGAAAGAAACCGATGAGTTAGCGTTAATGGCAGTGGCGTGCACATATGTAATTAAAGAAAAAATTAAGTACGTAAAAAGTCGCCGTCGTCGTTGCATATGGTGTAAAAACTGGCTTTTAAAGCGACAAACATATTCCCATATTAACCTATTGGAAGAATTGAGGTTAGAACCGGATGATTGGCGCATTTATCTAAGGATGGATGAAAATACATACGTAGAACTATTGAATTTGGTTACTCCATTAATACAGCGCCAAAACACGGTAATGAGATCAGCAATTACTGCTCATGAGCGCTTAACTGCAACTCTTAGATATTTAGCAACTGGGCGGAACTATCAAGATTTAAAATTTACGACTATAATCTCTCCACAAGCGTTAAGTCAAATTATTCCCGAAACATGTTCAGCGATATACCGGGTACTACAAGAAAAATACATACAGGTAAAATCTTTTTTATTTTAATTCTGTTACAAATGAATGAAAAGAAAACACTGGATATAATAATTTAGTCTTCGTTTGGTATATTTTATAACAGACTAATAAATGAATACTATAATTTTAAGGTTTATTAACGCACGTTTCGGTACTATTAAGGAAGCCGCGTTCGCAGGGAGTAGGAGAAGTTCTTCCGGAACTTCGCTTTTATAACCCTTCTGAACGCCCTCTCTACTCAGCTCTACTAACTACATTACAGGTTCCTACAGTACCCCCCTTCTAGTGTATACGTTACATTAGATTAATCATAATATACATAACCAATAACATAATAACTGATAACAACATTATGACAATAGGGAGATTTTGAGTCACTTAAAATAACGTCAAAAATAAGGATCTCTGTGGTTATCGTTATTAACGATAACGATAACGTTGGTGCAATTTAAATGGAGTTTTTGGATTGCATTTTTGAGAAGTGTAGTTATGTCAGTATTTGGTTTTAATTTTTAACCCTAACCTATTTTTGTGAGTGCTTATATTATTTTCATCAAATCAAAACAAACTCCATATAATTTTTTTTATTTGAACAGTTTTATTTATACAAAAATGGAAGGCAATTTGCAATTGGTTCTTCGGCGCCGAAACCGGAATAGAATTAATCATAATTTAATTAGAGGTTTGATCTTACAAGATATATTTGGTTTCCCTTATAATGAACTACAAAATATGCTGGATAGACGACGGTTAAACTTACACAATTTAGAACCTGCGGAATATAAAGTCAACTTCAGATTTTCCCAAGAAGACTTACAGCGGCTAGTTCGAAGTCTTCATATCCCTAATGAAATTGTGACAAATTCTTCTCATGTAGTTACAGGTAATTAACATGATCGATTGGAATATAAAATTGTTCAGGTTATTCTTAATTTTTACAGGTATGGAAGGTTTATGTATTTTATTGAAACGATTGGCTTATCCAAATCGCTTAGCGGACTTGAAAAATTTTTTGGTCGATCAACTTCAGCATTGTCTGAAATAGCCAACTTTGTAAATACACACATTTATAATAATTTTGGACATTTGTTGGAAGATCTAAATACTTTGCCTTGGTTAAATCAAAATCGTATGGAACAATATGCAAATGTAAGTTGATTTGAGTATCTATCCAAAAATAAAATTGGTTATTGTTTTTTGCAATTATTTATTTCAGTTTGTGATTCACAAAGAAAACATTTTAAAAATATAGTAATCCCATAATACTAAAAATTAAATTCTTATAAGTTATACAAATGAGCTAAGCAAATATATGCAGGTTTCGCTGCACGTAACTAAAAGTTTTGTCTGTTTTCATAGGCTATTGCGAACAGAGGAGCTGCATTAGCGAATTGCTGGGCATTCATTGATGGAACTGCACGTGCCATATGTAGGCCTTCTATAAATCAAGAAGAATATTATTCAGGGCACAAACGCTTCCACTGCCTAAAATATCAGTCTGTAGTGACACCAGATGATTTAACCGTAAGCTGCATGGGAGCATTTCCAGGAAGGAGACATGATGCCGGTATATTAAGAGAAAGCAACCTTTATGAACAATTAGATCAAAAGGCCAGATATGACGATGGCCATACTTTTGTCTTGTATGGAGACCAAGCTTACGGTATCCGGGAGCTTCTGATATGTCCTTATCCAGGTCGAGGACTGAATGAAGAACAACGAAACTTTAATGCCTCCATGGCACCGGTTCGAGAGGCAGTTGAATGGAGTTTTTCAAAAGTAGTGTCAGAGTTCGCATTTGTAGACTTCGAAAAATCAAAAACTCCTTTTGCAGGATGTAGAACCAATGTACAAAACAGCAACTTTATTAAGTAACTGCCATTCTTGTGTATATGGGAACCAAACTGCTCAATTTTTGATGTAGAGCCCATTGCACTGGAGCAGTATTTAAATGTTTAGTTTAGTATTTTACCTAAAATTGTTTTTTATATGAAATAAAACATCTATAAAAAGAACTTACTTTTATTTATTTGATATAAAACTCTAATCATACGTAATTATTAACTACAAATAAGTTGAATTTACTTTGTTTGATTTAGTAGAACATTTATTAACCTGTCTTGGTTGCTAATTATTTTATTTAACTCATTAAATCTGTCTTCTTGCATCTGCAGATTTTTCTTACTTTCAAATTCTCGAAGAACTAGTTTTCTCTCTTCTAATTCAAGCCTCTTTTTTCCAGCTCTAATTTTCCCTCTTCGATTTTTAATTTTTCCTCTAGAAGCTCCTGATCTTTCCTTTTTAACTCATTTTGGGTGTTTTCATATTCTTGTAAATATGCAAGCCCTTGTCTCTGAATACTGGTTCTCCTAGTCCGTGCCTTATTTCGTGCTAAAATATAATTGCAATTCAATAACCGATTCAATTACTTTAAGTGAAGTTTAAATCTTTCGTACCTAGAATGGTACGCTTGCTGCCACTGACACTTTAGCCGTTTGTGTCACTTCATTTGTCGCAAGGCCAGCTTCATCTGCAGTATCCTCAAGCTGTGAGGAAGCACCACCTCCTGTCTCAATCTCTTCATCTGCCAACACAACAACTTCTTCAGCTACAAATTAAAAAATAATTTAGGTATAAAAATTTTGAAGACATTTTGCAATCACTTTTATAGTTATTGCATAATTATAATCTTCACCTTTAATTATGTTAAACATTAACGTAACTTATATGAAGTTAAATTGATTTTTATGACTACAAAGGTATTTTGGATATATGTACTTACTGGCATAGTTATGATCAAGAAGTAAAGAACTTGGAGAATTATCTTCTATTCCACAGTTGCTGGAACTACCAACGTTTTCTTTTATGGACTCTTTGGCCCAATAGTCCCGATTTATTTTTCCCAAATTGGTGTCTTTCCTTTTTTTTTTACTAAACAATTTGTTTTAGCGTGTTCACCCATCAATTCATGTATATTAGAACATAATTGATCTTTCTCAGTATATGCCTCCTCAATACCAGATCTAAAAAATTTTACAATTTATACTTTCGATTGTTATTTAATTGAAATTTAATAAAGACAAATCAGACTGAATGCATACTGGCACTGCCAATATATGAAATCACATTGTAACTTAATGATAGGTTTGATACAACTTTATACTTACTTATCTCTTAAAATTTTTGTTTTTCTAGCCACAGCTTAATTAATAGCAACAAGTGGTCCCTTAAAGTTTTTATAACAAACTTTTTCCCTGTCGTTAGGAAAATATGTTCCTGAATTTCACACCATGAATTTGGGTTTTCGAAAGGATTTATGCTGGGTTTATGCAACTTATTAGTACTATTATACTATGAGTAAGGAACTAAACTGAGACTAAACTAGAAAAAGGTGTTTATGCAAATATTTCAGTATTAGCACTAAACTAAGAATTATCCAATCATAAAGCGCAAGAGAACGCAGGCGTAACAACACAAACATTTTTAAGGACCGGATTAAAGTATTTATGTCATTCTTAAAAAGGTGTAGGTTTTGTGATTGTAGTATTATTCGGTTTTTCTTTGTTGTAAAGTGATTGTTGATATTTTCCTATTCAGTACTATTTAGTTTTTCTAGTTTTTATAATAAACAATTTGTGCAACGATTAGATTAGAATATATGTTTTAAGTTAGGTTAGAATTTGTGTTTTTTAAGAACTATGGATCCTGATACAATTATTGCTGTATCTTCAGTCATTATTGCGAGTAAGGTTCAAAAGTAATTTTATTTAATTTCTTGACACAAGTAATTATAGGTGCATTAGCTATAACTGCATTGAACAAGAAACGGCATCGTAGGTATGCAGTTAGGCCAATGAATAGGCGTAGAGATGAATATGGGCATTATAGCACCTTAGTGAGATTCATGAAAGACAATGATCATGAACAATTTTTTAAATATTGTCGTATGAGCCCTGCAATGTATGATCATTTGTTAGCCTTAATGTCACCGCATTTACAAAAAGATGTTAAGAAAATGCATCTATCACCAGGGCATCGTTTAACGATTACACTACAGTAGGTATTTGTCATGATTGTCTCCACCTTTATTTAATTATTATTTTATAGCTACCTAGCCGAAGGCTGTTCAATGCAGCAAATTGCATGGGATTATTATATTGGAAAGGCTACAGCACATTTTGTTATTAAAAGCACATGCCAGGCTTTATGGAAAGTGTTGTCCCCTATATATCTACCTAAACCAAATAAGGCAGATTGGGAAGACATCGCAGACGGTTTCTACAAAAGATGGAATATTCCAAATTGTGTAGGCGCCCTCGATGGAAAACATGTCCAGATCCAGGCTCCGCATCATTCGGGTTCTCTGTTTTTCAACTATAAAAAGTCTTTCAGCATCGTTTTAATGGCCACATGTGATGCTTTTTATAAATTTAAGTTAGTGGATATTGGGGCAGAAGGCAGTCAGCATGACAGTTCTGTTTTTAAAAATTCAAATTTTGGCAAATCATTATTATTGAATCAATTGGATTTTCCAAACGACAGGTCTCTACCTTTTATGGAAACATCCTTTCCGTATTTTTTTGTTGCCGACCAAGCTTTTCCTCTGCATGAGCGAATAATGAGACCCTATCCTGGCGAATGTCTCTCTGAGGAGAAACGCATATACAATTATCGCCTGTCTCGTGCACGGCGAACCATAGAAAATACATTCGGCATTCTTGCTCAGCGTTGGCGATGTTTAAGAAAACCAATTGTTGCTAACTTGGAAACATGTCAACAAATTCTTCAAGCTACTGTTGTCTTACATAACTATGTTCAGAGGAATGAAGAGGATTTGCCAATGTCAGAAAGAAAATATTGCCCAACGGGATTTGCAGATTACGTCGATTCCGAAGGCAATTTCCATTTTGGTCAATGGAGGACAACAGAAACAATGAAGTCTGTTGGTCGCATGGGTACAAACAATCCTACGCGGAATGCTCAAAATTGAGGGAGACGTTAAAACAATATTTTAATTCAGATATTGGTTGTGTTCCATGGCAACAAGATATTATTTTACAAGGTTCTTTGCCATCAGATAATAAATAAAAAATGATTATTTAGTTTCTTTAAAACTTTTCTTTATTTTTTTTAATAGTTATTAAATATCAATGTAAAATTAAAACTTTTAAAAACTAATTATTCGCAGTCACTATCGACTTCTGCAAATATTTGCATTATTTTTGCTTGAATAATTCGCCTTTGACGGCTACTCTTAATCATTTTTAATAATGATGCCACCGTGTTGCCGAAGTGGTCTTCCGCACTTGATGGTGGTGGCAGTGGCTCATTTTTTTTGTGTGTTAAATAAGCACTCAAGCCCCCCAAGGACTCTGCTACAGTCTGCATTATATTCACATCACCACCAACCTTCTTCCGTTTCAGTGAAGGTGCTGCAGCCCGAAGTGTCCCGGTTTCCACGACATGTGCAGTTGATGTAGAAGGCTGTTCTTTATCAGGTCTCGGTGCAGCTGGTATTGGGTCAGTATGCCCTTTGTCTGCCGATTCCTCTTCTTCATCAAATGATGGCAATCCTGCTTCTTCTGTTAAATACTGTATTGTGTCCCATACAGAAGCAGCCGAACTTGCAGAACTTGAGGAAGAGGTCGGTGTTGGCACTGTTTTAATGTTACTTACAGTTCTAAGAAACAAAATTTATATAAATTTCTAAAAAGTATTACCGTCTTTGTATTATAAATTTTGATAGGAAACCCATGGCTGCAAAATGCACCCATTGGGGTTTGCTACCTCCTGCAGCTCCGGACATGCTTTCTTCTCTACCCTTACGGATTTCAATTGTGTAGCGGTGTCGAAGTTGTTGCCACCTTTGTTCACAAGTCTCGGCTAAAAAAATAATTTTAGTATAATAAATACCTTAATAAGTAGAATTTACCATCAGCGTTTAGCACAGCAGCAATGGTTTGCCACGAATTCATTCGCGCCTGCTTATCCTTAAATTTTTGATCCCCCTTGTCATATAAATGGGGAAATTTTTGAACTAATTGTATAAGAAGCTCGTCTTGCTCCATTTAATAATAATAACTAAGACTAAAACTTAAAACAACTAAATAATCACTAAAAATAAATTTACACAACCACAAAAAGTAAATCAGCGTTTTCCGTTAAATACGGGATGCGGCATACACAAAAAAGGAATACGGATCTGGTTCACGGTCACGCCGTGCTCGAGTGTAGACGCACGCGCAGTTATGTTTTTGACTATGATTAAGACTAAGAAGTTAAAAGTTGGGAACTTTTTAATTTAGTACCGTAGTCCATTAGTTTAGTACTTCATGCATAAACAGTTACATATATTAACATGTATTTAACTTTTCAGTCTTAGTACGTTAGTTCCTTAGTACTGTTGCATAAACCCAACATTAGGCTCAGTACTTCTCTAAGTAAGGCTAAGTCATCCTCTTCCCGGAACCTTAACCTTTTTTTGTTTGCAGCAGCATTTTTTCCATTCCTAAACAAAATAATTTATAAGAATTTATAGTATACTTATTTTTAAGGTTATATCCCTGCAAAATAACCACCGGAAACGTAATTAACATCCGCCGTAAATAAAGTTTGGTGTTATCGTTATAGTTGTTTGGATCTTATTTTTACCTTATTGCGCCGACGCACAAATAACGATAACCACAAAAACTGCTATTTTAAGTGATCCAAAATCTCCCTAATTATGTACATTTAAATTGGTTGAACAGTAACCATGTCCGCATACTTTTTGGGAAATTTAACCGTTCTCCCTGTTCTAGTCGTCACTATGGTTTTTGGCGGATAAGATGTGGCTGGTTCGTTCACCATGACTTTACTGCTCGGGGCTTTGGGCGATTCATCCTTAAACTTGACTGGGTCAACTGTTGCTGGCTTTAACCTATCAATTGATATTACTTTTACGTTCCCTAACACGTCCAACTCGTAAAACTTTTCATTTCTGCGGAGCACTTTATATGGGCCATCATATGGGTATTGTAAAGGTTTCTTTACGCTGTCTACCCTTACGAACACATATTCTGCAGTGTTTAGGTCTTTCGGAACATAACTTGTTATTTGACCATGTGCTACCGTTTGAGTGTAACGAATTCTTTTCATATGCTGCTTTAAATTTGTTACATATTCAGTTTCTACGAATGGTATGGCTGTGCTCGGTGCTTGAAGATCGACTAAGTCTGCTGGAAGTCTCAATGTGGTTCCATAAACCAATTCGGCTGGTGTGGCACCTATGTCTTCTTTAACTGTGCTCCTTATCCCAAGAAGTACTAAGGGAAGGGCTTCAGTCCATTTCAAGTCATGGCACTTCAGAGCAGCTTTAAGGTGGCGATGAAAGCGTTCCACTAATCCGTTACACTGTGGATGGTATGCAGTGGTTCGGTTTCTTTTAATACCAGTTAGCTTAGCCAGATTTTGAAAAACCAGTGACTCAAACTGTCTTCCTCGGTCGGTCGTTATTATTGTTGGGCTACCAAATCGTGCAACCCAGCAATTAAAAAATGCTTTGCTACTGTTTCAGCACTAATATCCGCTACAGGTATAGCTTCGGGCCATCTACTAAAGCGATCAATCATCGTAACAAGATATTGCTTACCGTCGGAATTCGCAAGGGGCCGACGATGTCGATGTGTACATGGGAAAACCTAGCATCTGGTGTGCCGAATGTTCCGACTGGCGCTTTAATGTGACGACTAACTTTAGCTCTTTGACACGGAATGCAAGATCGAGCCCAGCTGGTCGTATCCTTCCTCATGTTTGGCCAAAAGTAGCGCTTGGTCACTTGCTTCACTGAACTTCTAACCCCTGGATGTGAAAGTTTATGCACTAGGTCAAAGATTGACTTCCTGAACGACTTAGGAATATAAATTCTTCGATCTGCTCCTGTTATCTCGCACCACAGTTCGACATCTGGAAGTAAGGTTGGAATTTTCTGGAATGAGTATTTCTCATTTTGTTTTAATTCCAACAGTTCCTCGTCTTTTCTTGAGCTTCATGCAAGGCTTTGCTATCAAATTGCTCTGCTACTACTTTAGCTACTGTGCTTACTCGTGAAAGGGCATCTGCAGGAGAATTTTCACTTCCTTTAATATACTGTATATCTGTCGAAAACTGAGATATATAATCGAGCTGACGACATTGTCTTGGGCTGCATTTTTCCAGCTTCTGAGCGAAGGCAAATGTAAGCGGGCGATGGTCTGTAAATATTGTGAATTCTCGACCCTCGAGGTAATGCTTGAAGTGTCGGATGCCTTTGTATATTGCTAACAGTTCACGATCATATGTGCTATATTTCTTCTCAGCTTGCGTGAGTTTGACAGAGAAAAACGAAATTGGTTTGCCATTTTACTGCCTTGCTGTATCACTCCGCCAACTGCCACATCAGATGCGTCGACCACTAAACTGAGGTTTGCCGTAGGGTGAGGAAATGTCAAAATTGCGGTGTCGGACAGTTTTTCTTTGCACTCTTCAAATGCTCGTGTTGTCATGCTGTTCCATGTTATCACCGAGTTCTTGTGTTTGCTACCTTCAATAGTTCTGTTAAGGGTTGTTGTATTTGTGCTGCATTCGGTATCCACCTGCGGTAGTAATTGACCATGCCAAGGAAGCACTGCAACTGTTTTACTGTTTCCGGCAGTGGGAAATTGCTGACGCTATCGACTTTTCAGGGATTGGTGTTAAACCGGCTGCTGAAAGTCTAACTCCCAGGAAATTAACTGAACACACACTTTTTGGGGTTTATTATTATGTGATGTTCGTTTAGTTTTTAAGTACCATTTGAATGTGTTGTACATGCTCTTCCTCCGACGTAGAGGCTATTAATAAATCATCTATATAAACGTATACAAAATCCATATCTTTAAATATTTGATCCAAATACCTCTGGAAGGTTTGTGCGGCATTCTTTAAACCAAATGGCATCCTCACGAACTCATATAATCCAAAAGGTGTCGTTATCGCTGTCTTCTTACAATCATCTGGGTTAATCGGAATTTGAAAATAAGCTTTCATCAAATCTATTGTTGAAAATATCTCCTTGCCCGATAGATTTTGGGAGAAATCATGTATGTGTGGAATAGGGTACCGATCTGCTACAGTTATCGCATTCAGGTTCCTGTAATCGCCACATGGTCTCCAACTGCCATCTGCCTTTTTAACCAGGTGTAGGGGTGTAGCCCATTCGGAACAAGACGGACGGATTATGCCAGCTTCCAACATTTGTCGGAACTCTTCCTTGGCCACCTTGTATTTGTCTGGGGCTAACCTACGTGGTTTACTATATACAGGGGGTCCTTTAGTCTCGATGTAATGTAAGATGTCGAGGTTTTGCTCGTGCGGGACTTTTAACGTAGGTCGAATAATGTCAGGGTACTTACGAATAATGTCATTGTATTTAGAGTCATTCACACCGAATACTGCGCGCACACTTATTGTACTAGATTGTTTGCACTGACAACTCACTACAAGACTCGTCTGATTGTCTACTAATTTCTTATTTCTAATATCTACACTTAAATTGAAATTATGTAAAAAGTCTGCACCGAGAATAGCATCAGTCACATTGGCTACCACAAAAGTCCACTTAAATGCTTTGCGGAGTCCGATATTTATGCAGATTGTCTTATACCCGTACACTGTGATGTTGGTGTTGTCTGCTGCTCGCAAGCTGAATGTTGAAGTAGCAGGGTCCAATCCTTGGTGTTTAAATCGAGCAGGTAAAATGCTGATGTCGGCTCCTGTGTCGATTAGGAAATGGTGCTTAGTGGTTTGATCTACTACAAAAAGGCGGCGAGACTTGTGGTTCGCAGCAGTTGCCGAATCTACTGCGTACTTCGCTCGTTTTTGTATCCGCTTGAAACCCGCAAGGAGTTGTGCATCTTGTGGAACGGTCACCAAACCTTCGATGATACCAGCACACCTTGTTCTCCCCGGAACTGGCGTTTTTGACCGTGACCGGCACCTGGCTCTACTTGCCTGACGTTGCCTGCTACTACCTCTCTCTAAGTTATCCAATCTTCGTAGGACACTATCTAGTTTGGCATTTAGCGCAGTGATTGGATTTTCCGTCAGCACTTCCTCTCTTTCCGGCGCTTTAAATTCTTTAGCGCTCACCGCTGCGATCACAGGAGTATGCTCTATTATTCTGTCAGCTACTTCCGCCATTTGTTCCAACCCTACGCCAGACAATGATAGTAATATTGGTTTAATATTAACTGGCATTTGTTGCAGGAAGAGCTCTTTCAGCACTTCATCGTTGACATAACCTGTGTCGTTCACTAACAACCGCATGTGTCTCAGCAATTGTGTTGGTTTCCTGGACCCTAATTCTTCTCCCGATAATAGTTGCCTTAGTTTCTGGGTCTCTGATAGGGCTGTTCTATTTATTACTGCCAACTTCAATTTGGTGTAGGGTTCTACCGGATCTGGCTTCGTTATCAGGTCGGCTACCTCATCTGCGATTTCCGGTGAAAGCACCGTCAGCACGTGGCTGAATTTGGTCGCTTCCTGGGTGATTTTGGGTGCGCTAAGTTGAATCTTGCTTCGGCTGTTGCGAACCATAATTCCGTGCGATTTGGCCAGAAGGGTGGTAAGGAAATTGCCGATGTAACCACTGCTGGAGATGCAGGTATGTTGCTGCTTGCTGTCTGATTCTCTTCCGCCATTACCACGTGCTCTTTTTGTCGTTCAAACTTTAAATAAGTGAAGGTACTTACTCGGGGTCACCAATTTAGTCTTCGTTTGGTATATTTTATAACAGACTAATAAATGAATACTATAATTCTTAAGGTTTATTAACGCACGTTTCGGTACTATTAAGGAAGCCGCGTTCGCAGGAGTAGGGAGAAGTTCTTCCGGAACTTCGCTTTTATAACCCTTCTGAACGCCCTCTCTACTCAGCTCTACTAACTACATTACAGGTTCCTACAATAATATATGTAATAATAAAAACACTGCATTATCTTAAAAATATATACCTTACTTATTAACCAAAGGTAGGAGGCTGTGTTGCACTCTCTTGGCCAGGGTTGTAAGCAGCATAATAAGCTGACGCGTTGCTAAACGGGGAATTAGTTAAATTTGTCAACTGATAATTGTTACTGTTGCTTGACTGCGAATAGGGCGGAGAATATGGCAAAACATGTTATTGGTATTTGTTATCTGTTGCGTAGTGTTGATGTAATTATTGTAGTTTTTTCGTTTACTCTGCCTAATTCTGCTTGAAATAAGAGATCATTAATTAGCTTCTCGGTGTACAGTTTAGTTTCCTTTGACAGTCGGCGCAGTTTGGCAGCAATATTTTTGCCGATGATTGCAAACTCATCCTCAGCAGCAGTGTTATTGAGCCTGGCATTAACGACTTCTAAAATTTGATCCGCCTTGTCCGCCTGCTGGAAAATTTTGCGTTTTCTGTTTTTGCTGGTACTTTCTTGTGATCTGCTAGTTGTTGAATTAGATGGTGAAAGCAGACTCCGGTCTGGCGAGGGTGGACTTTCAATTCGAGTGTTTTCAATATCATCCATCTGTAGCAGTAAAAAAATTCAATAACATAACTTCATTTTCAGTTTCCTGCAAATGAATCGGAATGGATGCAAATTGCTCAAGAATTCGCACTACATTGTAATTTCCCAAACTGTTTGGGAGCGGTGGATGGCAAGCATGTTCGTATAATTCCTCCACCCCAAAGTGGGGCGTATTATCATAATTACAAGGGTTACAACAGTTTAGTTCTTATGGCTATAGCTAATGCAAATTATGAATTTGTTATGGTCGATTTTGGTGTCAATGGTCGAATATCCGATGGAGGAGTTATTGCATATACTCAGTTTTATAAGAAATTAAAACGTGGTACTTTACGTCTACCGTCCCCATCACATCTACAAAACACACAACTCCCTTACGTGTTTGTTGGAGACGAAGCTTTTGGGTTACGTTGTGACTTTTTAAAGCCCTACAGCCAGAAAGATCTTAACCATGACAAAAAGATATTTAATTATCGATTATCGCGTGCGAGATGCAAAATTGAGAACGCGTTTGGGATATTGGCAGCAAGATTTCAAATATTTCAAACTGCTATATGCTTAAAATTAGACGCAATTGATAAAGTCGTAATGGCGTGCTGTGTTCTTCATAATTTTTTAAGGAGAAGTTGTACCAACTCATATACACCAACAGAGGTCTTTGACCACGAAAACGTAACAGAAGGAAACATACAATTGGGACTACGCACAAATCCTACTAATCTGGCAGATTTGCAAGGATGCTATAGCAGAAATTTCAGCAGTGAGGCCAAAGAGGTGCGACAATCCTTTATGCGATATTTTAATGAAGAAGGCGCTGTATCTTGGCAAGAACGAATGATACGTTAAATAAAATATATTAACTTATAGTAAACCATCATTAAACCGATTAGCTTCAAAATTTATATTCTGCATTTTTATTTTCCCAAAATCTGTGAATTCTATTATGGGTGTATAAATTAAAAATCCACCACCTGTTGAATTTTGTTGGTAAAATTAAAATCCCTGAATAAATTTTTATTACTTTTGGTTGGTAATACCGACAAATCGCTTGAAAATTCGATTTTTATTGAATTATGTCAGTTTATGATAGCTTTGTCTTTGAAACTTTGAAAATGCCCCGATAACGAAGCAATCTACTAAATTTCAAATTAAGGAAGCTGTTGTGAAATTCCTCGAGGAATTTTTTTCACCAAAAATATAACTAAACAGTGTTGCCGGTTGAATTTTTGAGCCTTCTTGCCGCTTTGCTGGTCTTTTAATAAAAAACAGATATTACATGCTACGAGACTTTCTTACCTCTTTGTCACTTTCAGCGAGATTCTCGTTGTCGTCATCTGTTTGACCGTTTTCTTCCTCGTTGTCGACGTCTGCAGGTATGTTAGATATGGACTCCTGGGAACGTCTTGATCTTTACGAAAATTAATAAATCATAGTACCATAAAGACGGTACATAGATTTCATCCGTTCCGGCGCCACTATGTGCAGAATCCCGCACTTTTTATGTTCCCTTCGGAAGCCACCCCGGAGGGTATTAATTTTGTTGATGACTGTTGCCTTTGTTGCTGAAGGTTGAATTATTTGCAGTTTGTTCAGTAACAACTTGTAAGCCTCATTTTTTTAGTCTTATCCAAATATTCCTTGCATTTCGTTTGCCACAGACAAGGGTGGGCTCTATAAATTTCAATGAATTCCCGCACAAAATCACGCGACATTGCTCTAAAGTCAGACATCACTTAACCCTAAAATAAATAGAATTTCACAAATAATTATGTACTTTTAAAGCATTTTATCTTATAAAAGACAAGTTAAAACTTACCAGTCTACGCCTCTGACCAACTCACGTCTAAATGCATCCACATGTTGATACTTTTGCACATGTTGGATGCACGTGCGTTCAAAATTTCTGGCGAAAACAGATATTTTAACGTGACGTTGTTCTTCAACTTGCATTCAAAAACTTGACGTTATTTTGCATACACACTAACGTTATTGAGTGCGCGTTAACGCACGTACGTTCATGTATTAAGACATGTACGTTGGTGTGTAGGGCCCTTTATACGTCATGAAATCGTTCTTAGATAAGCGGCGATTGTTTTCACGTCGGTTATTCGTGGTACGTGGGAAAGAGTTTTATCACCAAGAAGTTGCAAACTTTAACATTTTTTGAATGTCTATTACTAAACACCAAACATAAACTTATTAAATTACATCAAGGAAATTATAAATGTGTCGATGTGATATTACTGCGAGTAGATAGTAAACAAACTTACAAACAATAATATTGTTTATTTATTGAAAATAATAAATATGTAAATAACAATTTACTTCTATGATTAAAACCCATAAGAAATACTAAAACTACCAACATTATTTGCACTCTTTGATGTCGAGCTGAAATATATTCGCAATTTATAAAACGCCCATAAAAAAATTATGATTTCACTATTTCTTGCACTATAATGATACATTGGAGATTAGAAGAAGTACGTATTATACTCGCAAGTTACAGACATGCTAATGTGTGAATAAAACCCAAAAACTCATCACTAATACTAATCTAATCCTAGTAAAATCTATAAATAAAAGGGAATGTACGTCTGCATTAACGAAATAAAAAAAGTCGATTTTTTAGTTCTTAACGCACCTATTTAACAGTTATTTATGTACCTTTGGCACTAAAATTAAACTTATTTTGTCGAATGTAATTTTAACTGTCGAGGTCCTGTAGGGTCGAGGCAGATAATATACATGAGACAAAAAAAAGATAACTTTTGTGACAAGATGTATACAGGGTGGCGCATCCTATACGAGGCGGTCTCTGTAAGTTAAACAGCTGAAAATTTCAAATTCTTTTCTTGAGATTAATATACAGGGCATTTAAAGCTATAATTTAAAAATAATTATAATTATACAGGGTGATTCAAAAATAGAGATTCATATCAAAGTTGTGTTTTTTTAAATGGAACACCCGGTATTTGACGGTGTTTTTCAATTGCTTGAAAAAATAAAGTTGAGTTTCTGCAATGATTCCTATACCTATCTCTTTTCGTTTTTGAAATATTTAAAGAATTTGTAATTAACAAGCGTGAACAATAAAATTAAATTTATCCTGATTATGTATAATGCAAATTTTTGCATTACAACATACAGGGTGGTTAGTTAGTCCAATTAAATGCAACTTATCTTTGAAGTTGCATAATTTTTTATTTTAAATGAAACACCCTGTATGTGACAACTGTAATTGATAGACATTTGAATAACCTTCCATTTCATATAAGGGTTCCCTATACCTAAAACTAATGGTTCTTGATTAAATTCCTGTTTTTTTTAATTTTTAACATATGTACTTATCCTTTAACAAAATCGCAGTAGCCATGGAACTCAAAATACAATATTGGGCAAAATAATCATTTTCTAATGTAAATTACAAGATCTAGTTTTATGTCTAATTTGAAAAACAATTAATTCTAAACAGTTTTTATTTAAAAGTTAAACAATCTAGCAAAAGTAAGCAAAATACTGTTATTTAAAGTTCAGCAGTAAAATAAATTATTTAAAAAAGGTGTTCAAAACATAATTCAAAACTTTTTCAAAAATACGCATCACTTTGAGAAGCCTCACAGGAGTTATAGTCTGGAACTCAGGTCTTATTCTAACTTTCATATCTTCCGGAGCAGTTGGTGGTGTATTATACACAATACTTTGGATGTAACCCCACAGAAAGAAATCCAGCAACGTCAAATCCAGATATCTTGCGGGCAATTTATGTGGACCACCTCTTCCAATCCATGTATTAGGAAAATGCCGGTTTAAGTACCCCCGTACTCGACGTTCAAAATGTGCAGGGGCTCCATCCAACTGCATCCACATTTTACGTCTAATATTTAAAGGTACATCATCAAGCAACCCTGACAATTTTCTACGCAAGAACTGTCGGAATTTTCTTCCATTAGGATTACTATTAAAAAAATAAGGACCGATAACGTGCGATCCTATTATTCCTCTCCACCGTTTTCGTGATTAAATTTAGGTTTTTAAATCTAAATATCTAAATCTCAATATTTTAATTTGATAAATACCAAAATATTAAGCACAATTTTGACAACTAGATTCAACTGTCACTTTGGTGAGAAAAATATGTACGCACCCAAAGCTTCCAAGACTACTACGATTCCAAAATATTATTGTTCAAAGATAAGTATGTTAAAAATTAAAAAAATCAGGAATTTAATAAAGAACCATTAGTTTTAGGTATAGGGAACCCATATATGAAATGGAAGGTTATTTAAATGTCTATCAATTACAGTTCTCACATACAGGGTGTTTCATTTCAAATAAAGAAATTATGCAACTTCAAAGGTAAGTTGCATTTAATTGGACTAACTAACCACTCTGTATGTTGTAATGCAAAATTTGTAACTCAGCCGATAGCCTGATATCTTGACTACGTATGTCGCAGATGTGTGTTGATGCATTATACATAATCAGGACAAATTTAATTTTATTGTTCACGCTTGTTAATTACAAATTCTTTAAACATTTCAAAAACGAAAAGAGATAGGTATAGAAATCATTGCAGAAACTTAACTTTATTTTTTCCAAGCAGTTGAAAACACCGTCAAATACCGAGTGTTCCATTTAAAAAACACAACTTTGATATAAATCTCTATTTTTGAATCACCCTGTATAATTATAGTTATTTTTAGATTGTAGCTTTAAATGTCCTGTATATTAATATCAAGAAAAAAATTTGAAATTTTCAGCAGTTTAGCTTACAGAAACCGACGCGTATAGGATGCGCCACCCTGTATAGGTTTTTTCTGAAATAGACAAACTAATTTATAATTTGTTTTCCAAATAAGTAATTAACCAATTAGGTACAAATCAAAATCTAATATAAAAGGGTTATTGTATAGTCAACGTAATATTAATTTTACTGTTTTCATTATTTGAAATGTTAATGGTTGCAACGTATTTAAGGCGTTGGTAAAGTTAGAAACAGTACAGTTTTCATTATCTAGAAACGCAACTATTGGTTTTGAAGTGCCACAGGAGGCTAACAGAATTCTTCCTTTTGTGAACTGAATGCTTAATATATCCTTCAGCAACAGTTGAGCTTTTCCAGCTCTCATGCTGTATCAAGGTAAAAATATCATGGCCACTGTCGGCTAAAAGTGAGGCTGATGTTCGCCGAAAAGTATCGCCTGTATAAGAAGTTGGATTATGTAATTTTAAATAACTTGCTATCAAGTTTGGTATTTTTCTCGATACGTGAATCCCTACTGGTTGTGTGGAACATCGCCCTAACTGATAAAATACAAAAAGTGATTATGTTATTTATATCGTTCATTTCATTCGTGACTGTAAAAGTCCTTCTTTTATTAGTTTTGGAATCCGGTATTGTGATGACCAATACATTATCCCAATCTTGATCAATAGTCATTATTCTAAGTTGATCTATACGGCAGCCGCCTGTCACACCAATAATCAAACAAACCTACAAAAAAAGCACTGGATTAATACTTAATTAAGTATGCTTGGAAAAGTTACCTTTAGCATTAAATAAGTATCATTTGGAACGTTTTAAAAAATGAATATAATTCATTTCTTATGAATACAGCAGCAGATTTTTTAGGTACATAACGTGCACAGTGCTTCTTAATAAATGCAATTAATCTTGTAAATTTGGATATGTTGATGTTGTCTTTTATTGAAAACATTGATTTCAACGGAGAGTACGTACTCCATAAAGCGGATGTGTTAAATTTTACTGAAAAGTATGCTACAAAAACGTTCTCCATGTATTTGACTACGTTGTTGGTGTTTGCCCATTACATACATTTTTATACTGCTTTTGTTTGGTAACAAATTGGCCACCACATTATTAGTCACAGCGACAATTTCAGGTAGGGTACATTACAGAAAACTATCTTGTGTGTTAGTAATCCTGAAATGGGAAATTTGATAACCAAATGACAAAGACGATAGAAATGTGACACCCAGATCTTTAAAAACGCTAGAACGAGTAATTTGCTCTGGTAAAAGAAAGATCCGGCCTTTAGAAACGTTTAGATACAGGTAGTTAACCCAACACCAATCATCAAAAAGATCAAGCCTTCTCTGAAGCATAAGAGCATCGGACAAATTACGTGTTACCTGAAAATCTGCATGTCATCCGCATACAGTAAGCAATGATAATTAAGAATAGGTGCGACGTCACTGACAAAAGTATTGAATAACAGCCAAGAACTGAGCCTTGGATCACGCCCGAAGAAACACTTGAAACACGAGACCAGAAGCCACACTGAAAAAATACAGTACGCAATATCAACGTACATTTGTTTATTGTTTTTAACGTTGTGTTAATAAAAATTTCATTAATGTAATTTGTTATTGTTTCATACTCTTATACATGGTAAAAATGTTGGCCTGATAAGTACAATTAATAAAAGTCTTTTCTTGATGCAATAAACAAATTTATTATTTCAGTAACTTGTTTTTTAACTGAATTATTTGTTCATTTCATGAATCAGTCGTCATCAATAGCCAACATTTTAAAATAAGCATTCTGATACATGCAATTAATGTATTAAATTTCTGTACTAATGCCACGGGCTAACGTCAGATTGTTGAAAATAGTATTTGCATATATGACCTATAAATAAATAAGCTTGTTCATTTTATCACTATTAGTACAGGTGAAAATATAGAACTAGTATCCCTATGAATTTTAATTGCTCAATTAGGTTTTCACATTTTTTTGTACCTACTTTCATATTTTACAAAATAAGTAGGACAAACGTCAGTTTTTAAATAAACTAAATAATGCTACCTTTGTTTAATTTTCGTAAGACTTGCATTTGTTATAATTTTACAGTTATCGTTCTTGTTTATTTTACTCTGAATAAAACCGTGAATTCTGCAGAATATGTATTCAATAATCGCATTTCCCATGTAACGAACACCATGATATAATTTATTCTATGACGTAACGCTTTTATTTTTTATCTAACAACATTTATTCTGGCCAGTTTGTATTATTGTGTTATTAAATGTATGTATCTAAATATTTTATCGAAAATAATATTAAACGCTTAATGAACTAGATATTGTTTTTTTTATAAAAAAATTGCATGTATGTATGTAATTAATTCGTTATACGGCCAAATTTTCCCGAACGTAAGTAAGAACGTTTATCTCAAATTATAATAACAGAAGCATTAAGTTATGAAAACAAAACCTCTTTCGTCGCTAGTAAAATGACATCATATTCGTCGAAATATGGTGTGAGAAAAACAGAGTCTGAAAGGAGGATCTTATTCTATGACGTGTCATGGGAAAAGCGCGAATAATAATATCTGTTGATCGGATATAACCACTTGCGTTTCTAAGTAAATATAAAAAAAAACTAGCAACTACAATTGTAATGTGATAAATGATAATAATTAATATGTTACTATTATATTAATAATAGTTACTATGATTGCCCAAATTGACTTATTCTAATATCAAGTGAAATGGTAGAATTATTTGTTGTACCTTCCATCCTGTAATTTTTTGCGTCAGTTTCTTATTGTGAATACATTAAAAAGGAATTGATCAGAGGAATCAGTTTTGTAAAAAATAAAAGTACCCGCATACCATCTCGCGCATTGGTATTAGCCATGTTTTCAAAGTAGATCGGAGGTGTAAATTTGACATCGTATGTTTTGTGTGGTTTGCATTATTGTTTTATGTTTGAAAATGCTTTAGTAGTCGTGATTTATAATTATAAAATACAATATGAGTTATTATCACCGTTGTAATTAAAATTTCTAAATGTCACTTTGAATTTCTAGACTTTAAACATGGGTGCCGTTGTGCTGCAAAAATCAAAGTAGGCGAGGTTAAGTAGCTCCTCTGATTATTCCCTACTCTGTGATTTTGTCTACTTATAAGTCCTCGCATCCATCCTAGACAAATGTGGTTGTGATATTGTGTCTAAAAATAGGTGTTTTTCTATAAAACGACATAAATAGAATATTTTCGTAGTTTGTAGGGAAGTGCTTTAATAACCGGACCTTGTAAAATTTCTTTTTAAGTGTGTTTTCAAAAATATTTTCAAAATTGTTGTATAAAAATTGTAAACAAAAACTCTATTAGACCAGTCACTAGAGGAGCTAAAAGGAAAACACGGGAAACCTTGGAACAACTTCAGGCAGCCAAAAATCCCTTTAAATTTTGGGTATTGCTTTGGTTTTTCGCCTTATAACTCTAAATTATATATGCTAGCGGAAAAGTTGCTATATCATAAATTATAAAGAGAATTAAATTCTGCGTTAAATAACGGTTAAATATATCACAAGTCATGGTCAAAATATAACTTTTTTAACTTTAAGAAAAACAGAGATATAGCGGGGTTTTTAACTATCTGCAGCTTCAAAACCGTTACTCTGCGAGAAAAATTCATAATGAAAGTTAAAGAACATTATATTTTGCGTTCTGTGAGCATACAAATTTTGAAATTCGCTCAAGTACATGGATTGCTAATGCTTTTCATGGTTACATTGGTTACTGTATTGAGTTCTAAAATTGATAAAACTCGTGTGTTTACACTCACATCTAGACACACAATGAATTATTTTTTAATTAATGACTTGTTTGACTTATTAAAAATATAACTAGGCAGGCGTGATTCTTTCAGTTACGAAAACGAAAAATGTACTTCTAACTTGAAATTATACAGGGTGGCCAGGAGGTTTTGGCCAGTATATATCTTGAAAACTATTTGGAGTACGATATTGAAATTTGGCAGTTATAAACCGTTGGTAGTATTACGCATTTTAAGCAAGCAGCAACGTTGTTACAACGTCACATTTCGGATCATGTGGTATCATTTTTAGAATTTTTAATGGGACACCCTGTATATTTTTCACTGCTGTAAAGGTCCCTCCTATGCTAATTCAACCATACCTTTATTTTTATTTTTTTTTGTAGGTAAGTACTTAGAAACGATAAACAAATTTTTATGTAGGTTTTCTTATTTGAAAAACAAAGATAGCTTAGAAACATAAAATATTTGGAATAGAAACACTTTTACTATAGTTGATGCTCAAATTGATTTCCATTTTCAGTAATGCAGCATTCAAATTTCTTGTGCATGCTGCTTGAATCATTTCTGGTGCAACAGATTGGCAAGCTGCTCTGATTCTGTTTTTTAAATCATCTACATCGGTAGGAGCTGTAACATATACTAATCCTTTTAAATATCCCCAAATAAAAAAATCTAACGGAGTTATATCTGGTGAACGAGCCGGCCAAAGTATTGCACCATTTCACCTAATCCATCTTTCTTGGAAATACACATCCAGATGTGACGTTACTCGCTGAGCAAAATGAGGAGATGCACCATCCTGTTGCCACCACATAGTCGTTCTCTCATTTAGTGGAATATCATCAAGCAAATCGGGAAGAATATTCTGGAAAAATCTAAATACCTTTCGCCTGTCAGAGTCCCGTCATAAAAATACGGTCCAATCAAGCGGCAATTAAACAAACCGCACCAAACATTTATCCCCCAAATAGTTTGAAAATGCGTTTCTCGCACCCACCTGGGATTTTCAGCCGACCAGTAGTGACAGTTATGTCTATTAACTATACCGTTATTGTGAAAACGGCTTTCGTCACTCCACAATATTTTATTTAGAAACAAAGGGTTCTCTTCGATTTTAACTGACATTTCAGCAATAAAATTAAGTCTCCTTTCTGGATCTGCAGGAGTCAGACCTTGCGTTAAATGTACTTTGAAATGATGATATTTGTATTGCTTTAACACCCTCTGGATAGTTGATTTACTTATCCCGGATTAACCAACAGAAAAACACCAAAAAACTGCACCAGAAACTTTACTCGGACACGTGTTTCAACAGCGAAGCGAACCGAACCGATACTGAGCTCATGATGACAGCTTAGCTGTTGAAACACGTGTCCGAGTAAAGTTTTTGGTGCAGTTTTTGATGTTTTTCTGTTGGTTAAATAGACGCTGCAGTTGGTGTTCCTTTCGTTTTATCCCTAATTCTTGATGAAGACATCGAGTTGAAATGTGGGGATTGACTTAGCTATAAGCAAGAATGTTAATAACATTATCATCTGTTACAATAGGCTTACGTCGAGGATTTTGATGTTTTGCGGTTGGAAAAGAACCATGTCTTAACTTTTGTTCTACATAAGCAAAGTATTTTTACCTGGAGTTTTCGCTCGGGAAACGATTTCTGTATAAATCTCTAGCACTGTGCAAGCTAATTATTGTTATACGATTTAATAATTGGCTCTTCGATTTAATAATACTTTATTTTACATATTACGTTCGTACAAGTATACGGTTCGTGTTAGACAGCGTTAGATACAGTCACTTCAATATAAAACACAAGGCCGTTTGGGCCGTCTTGAAAAGGGAGGGATGCGCTTCAATGTTTACGTACATACAAGCACGTCTGCTGTTTCTTCCACATTCTCCATAAATGATCAGCATATCAACATACTCGTCGTAAGTGAAACTTAAAGGCATGATAAGTTTTAAGTCATTAAACTTTTAACAAAAATAATACAGTGAACGCTTGTTCACTAACACTGGCGGCTTTTGACAACTACAATAGCTGTTGCTAGGATACGTTTTTTGTTTCTAAGCTCTCTTCTAATATATATATATATATATATATATATATATATATATAACACCATTTCCTTGTTTGCACTTAATTTTTTAACCTTCTTTGATGCCAGTATGACTACTTTTGTCCGACAAGTTCACGTTGCAAATATATTTATACAGACCTGATAGAATATTTTTCATCTTACAGGTTTGATTAAAAAATTATTTACTCGACAAATATGAATATATTTAAAAGAAATACATGAAAAGAAATACATAAAAGCATCATCAATGCTTGGTTTCTAGCGCATATTTTCCGCTACACACGATATAATAAAACTATGAATATATTTAAAAAGAAATACATGAAAAGAAATACATAAAAGCATCATCAATGCTTGGTTTCTAGCGCATATTTTCCGCTACACACGATATAATAAAACTAGGTCGACGATATAAAACTTCCATTACATTGTGCGAATTAATATTACATTCAATGTTTAACAGTTTTTCATACGCGTCATAAACACTCCAGCCATCATCGTCGTAGTTGGACTGATCCAATGTTTTCTTCTTTCCCTGCTCGATTGCAACACGCTTGATTACATGGTTGTAGAACGCGTCCAGGTTATGCGATCGCATTAACTCCAGCCGATAATTAATTATTTCTCTCAAACCAAACATACAATCCACATCCCACTTGTTTAAAACGCAATTTTTATAATCACGGGTTAAAGTGATTGTGTTTACAAAACCATTATTACTACCAGTACTCCAACCAACTAAATCGGGATGATATTCTGTAGTGTAAACGATTTTCACATCGCGAGATATGTCAGAACTTTTACTTTTGCACTCTAGGGGTCCGTCATTAACATCTACAAACTCTTGTCTAAATTCTTCGTCGACGGTGTTGCAGAAAAAGTCATTCATCAGATGATCGATCGTTGTAATGCACATTGTACGGACCACTTGCACCGCATACACCATTATACTCTGGGCTGTTCCAAATTCTAATTACCGGTGTAAGTTGCAGATAAGTACTGTACCCGATTTCTATATATTTTCCATTATCGTCATAGTCTAGCTTGTAGCAGGTCGCGTTCACCAGCTTCTCGTTCGAAGCGTTGCTGAAATATTGAGAAGCCGCGACTCGTTGGCCATGTCGTATTCTGTGGCAAAAGACCACGAAGACGATGAAATCGAATCCATCGAAGCGTTTTGCTGCTGCTGTCCTCCTATGTTTAACGTATCCATCGATTTTTTCGGTTCAACACCGCCACCACAAAACCCAATCGACGTAGACGCAGAATACAAATTTAATGGAACGGAGCGTGACTTTGCACGTTGAATGAAATTTTTATATCACAACTTATTTTATCGCTCATAACACTAAGAACAACCGAAATCACCTCCACGAAGCCTCGAAAGAAACTAATGGCCACTTCATTTTATTGTACCACAAGTGTGAGGCGTAATTTACACCCCGCGCATATGTAATCAGGTAACACCTACATTTTCAAGCAACTAGAGGAGAGATAAACAGGTTAGAAAAGGATGTAATTTCAGGATCATATATATATATATCTTTATATCAATTCTGATCCTCTCGAAAATACATGGTATACTGATCCACCTATTTCCTGAAATGTGACGCTTTGTATATATCTTTATTTCAACTAATTGTAGGTCAATATGGCGGAGTATCACAATATACAAACCATTTTTAAATTTTGATGATCGATTTTTTTCGTATATAAATAGCACCGTCCTAAGCCATTCATATATACCCAACAACTATGAGCAAAAGTATATAAAATCATAATCTGTACGGTAAAACCTAAGCCGTGCATTGTTGCAAAATCAAATCTTAATCGCACTGCATGACCTTCAAAGTTTAAATACTTCTTTGTACACTATAACTTGTTATTTCTACTCCATATCTTGTAATTAAAATGTGAGAAAAAAACACCTGTTAGATTTTTATAAAACTTATGGATTTTATTTATAATAGTGCAGATCTGATTATGTTTTGGCATATCCTATCAAGCCAAAAGGATCTACACAAATTTTCGAAATCTTAGATTATATTTACAAAAAATGTTTATCTTACAAATTTTTCAAATAATAGTTGTTTGTAATTTAATTTTATACAGAACTTTTGATAACTATCTTTTATCCGATAACTAATTACCAATATTAATTATACAAAAAAATTACTCAATTACTCAATTCCATTAAGTTACTTATTAGTCAAATAATTGACATATATGTGAATTTACTCATTTTCAAACACTATCAATGTTATATTTCGTTTTAAAAGATAAGCCATAATATTGTAAATTTGTTCTTTTAACACTTAAAATCTGCAAAAATTAGACTTTTGTGTTTAGAGAATATTTAAAGAATACATAAAACAAAATGTTAGTAAATATAAAATCACAAACGAATGAATTCAGAATTTTAAAAAAACAGCAAAATGTTTCTTCATTTTTCAAATTCAGTATTTTCTTTTTAAAAAATTAAATTTGTTAAAAACCCAATTATATGTCAAAAACAAACAGTAAACACATTTTTTTCATTTATTAAATAAAAAATTGTTTTGTGTATAAAAAAAAACATCAAATTAGATTTCTGCATTCCTTAAAAAATAAAAAAAAACTAAATTTTTTAAAGAAATCCGCGAAAAATAAAACAAAATCAAATACTGAATTCTTCTAATACAAAATTAAAATGTAAAAAAGAGAAAAATTACTTTTATGTCAATAACAAAGGTCATTATTAAAATAAAACGTATTATTTTTATTTTTAAATGAATTATTTTTTTTGTAAAAACGTCAATAACAAAATTAAGAAAACAGTGAAATTCTTTCGAAACATTAGAATTTTTTTTTTTTTAAAAATACAAAAACATGCAACAATAACTTTTCTTAATTACAAAAACTCCAAAACCGCATCAGTGCTTTTTTAATTTAAAAAAATAAATTACAAATTAGTTTTTGTTTACTATTTAAAAATTACAAAAAAGCAAAACCACCTTATTTCTTTCATAAAATCGACGAAAATAACACTTTTTTGGTTTTGTTTTTCTTCATAATTAAGAAGAAACAGCAATTTTAACTAAACAATGAATTGTTTTAGGTTGAAAAACGGAAAACACTCAATTACATTTGTATGAAGTGAATAACGTAAGTATTGAACGCACTCCATATTCAAAAAATGCTAGTGGATACGGCGTAATCCATATTAGCTGGTTCATTTTAAATAAATTTAAATGCGTCGAAAAAAGGCATTTTGATAATAAAACACTATATTAACAACACCAATCACAAACAGGCGAACTGTGGCCTCAAAACAATTAAACGACATAAAATAAACTTGAGCTTGCAGACAAGCACCTACTGCCGCAACTTATAGGTGACTGCTATCGAAATAGGGTGGCTTTTCCTAAAATTACGTTTCTACTACAAAACTATTTACAACAAAAGAAGTAAAATGGGTTGCCTAACTGGCTGCATAAAATACTTAAAACTAAACGTAACACACCCCCTTGAAATCTCTTAGGGATTTCAACCGATACCAAACACATAACGTGAACTAACAAACAAAAAAGTTTACAAAAACACAAAATCTAAATACAAAACTACAAAACCTACAAACTAGCATCAAACAAGGCTATTTTAGGACAATAACAACATTCTTCAGTTAATACAAATGGCAACAAAAAAATACTTAACTAACAGGAAGCACGCACAAACGATGCACCGAGCGTCTCACTATTGAGCCTCCTGGCAGTCTTACTGATGCTGCACGTAGAACATTGTCTGCACCGCGGTGTATACTATTTACTACACCGAGACGCCACTGAAGAGGGGGAGGTCGTCGTCCTGAAGAAGCACGATGGAGTTGAGCTTCAAAATATCAGGAAGATTCTTGCTCCATTTTAGGCGTCTTTGGAGATCAGGAACGACTTCACGCTTCCAGCGCCTCCAAAAATGTTGAGCCATCTGCTGGGCTCGTTGGAAAACAGACAACCTGGTTTCTTGCATGAATGTGTAGTCGTAATCAGGTAGTGCTGTCAGCGGTCTACCCACTAAAAATGTCCAGGGGTAAGGGGACAAGGTCGTCAGGATCCGAGGAAATAATGGACAGTGGTCTAGAATTTAATATTGATTCAATCATGGTTAATGACGTATACAAATCTTCGAATGTGAGATTTGCGTTACCCAGAATCCGTTTTAAATGGGTTTTACAGATTTAACCGCACTTTCCCAAATTCCGCCTTCGTGCGGAGAGCGAGGGTTAATAAATTGCCATTTGATTGATTTCGAATTCAAGAAATTATCAATTTGTTTACTTGACTCTTCTTTGTGTAAGACCGAGTACAAAGAGTCTAACTTTGTCTTAGCGCCACGAAAGTTAGTGGCGTTATCGCTTGATATAGAATTTGGTATTCCTCTACGCGCTATAAATCGTTTCAAACAATGCAAGAAGGCGTCCGTAGACAAAGATGTGACAAGTTCCAAATGTATAGCGCGGGTGACCATACACACGAACACACATATGTAGGCCTTTAATAATCGAGCACCACGTGTGCGTCGGTCCTTTATGGTAATCGGTCCAGCATAGTCTAGACCAACGTTGTGAAAAGGGTACACGTATTTTAAACGTGTTTCAGGTAAACTACCCATGAGCGGGTGCTTGAACACAGGGTTAGCTTTAAAGCAAGGTACACACTTTCGGAGAAGTTTTTAATATACGAAAGACCCCGATGGGCCAAAAACGTTCTCGCATGTGCGCAAGAAGAAGTTGCGCGCCGCCGTGCAGTAATTCCTTGTGCCCATTTAAAATAATAAGTTTAGAGAATGCATGATCCTTTGGGAGAATTATAGGGTGCTTTTAGCAAAGGGAAATTCTGAGTTTGTCAGTCTACCACCAACGCGTAAGCAACCCGCTTCGTCCAGAAAGGGATTGAGGACTTGAATTCGCGAGTTCTTAATAACTCGGTCACTCATGAGAGACTTGATCTCATTGGCAAAGGAATTAGCCTGACATAGCTTAATAAGAGCCGTCAACGAACTTTGGAGTTCGGTGATTTTCAAATTGCCAGTTCGTTTGTTTTCGTTTCTGCAATTATGCAGGAATCGTAGGGTATACGCAAAAACCCTTTGAAGCTTTCCATAAGAAGAAAATTGATCAAAAATAGATTCATCGACTGAATTGGTAGAAGCTAAGACAACGGTGCTTTTGAGTTCCGTACTCTCATGTTTGTCTGGGACAAAGTCGCGAACCCAATCAAGATCATGAGAAAGGAGAAATTCGGGACCTTGAAACCAAACACGGTTATCCTTTAAGGTCAAAAGGTTTAACCCGCGTGACACTAAGTCAGCTGGGTTAACAGAGGTTGGCACGTGATGCCAATCATTAATATTTGTGCATTCCTGTATGACGGCAATGCGGTTTGCAATGAATGTATGGTATTTGTTTGGAGCGGAATTGATCCAGTTTAGCACAATTTTAGAATCTGTCCATAAGAAAATGCCCTGGAAGTTAATATCGAAAACATTTCTGATTTTTGAACACCATTCCGCCATCAATACTGCCGCGCAAAGCTCTAACCGCGGAATGGACACTGTTCGCAGAGGTGCTACTTTGGACAAGGTACAACTCACTTCATTATTAGCAGTGCAACAACGTAGATAGAAACAGCAACCGTAAGCAGTTGCGCTACTGTCGCAAAAGCCGTGAAGATAAATCTGTGAAGTACAATTCGGAATAACACAACGAGGAATTTTGATGACATTTAAATGCCGTAGTTGATTCTTAAACTCGGACCATTGGGACATCATTTCGGAAGGAAGGGGATCGTCCCATGCAATGCCAGATTGCCAAAGCTTCTGTATCAGAAGTTTCCCTCGAATGATAAGAGGAGAATAGAAGCCTAAGGGATCAAAGACCTTGGAAATGATGGACAAAATTTTCCTTTTGGTAGGAACCGAGTCATCGTCTGGTACATCGACCTTACAAAATAAAAGATCATTCTCAGCATTCCAATGGAGACCTAGAGTTTTGGAATCAGAGCGTTCACCAATGGGAACGCTAAGGAATTCAAAATCGTCGGAGTTAGGTGAAGATAAAACTTCCCGTTTATTAGATAAAAATTTGCGGATCGTCAGACCTGCAGCAGAAAGAATAGAAGACAGTTCTTCCTTTACACGAATGGCTTTTTCTATACGGTCGGTCGAAAATAAAAGATCGTCCATATAGAAATTCTTTGGAATAACTTCGGCAGACTCAGGAAAGAAATCCTTATGTGCGTCTGCGATATGGGTCAAACAACGAGTAGCCAGGTAACTAGCAGAAGCAGTTCCGTAGGTAATCGTGTTCAAACGAAAAATGTCGAGGGATTTTTCTGGATTGTCTCTCCAGAGTACATGTTGAAACTTACGAGATGCAGCATCGACGTTGATCATACGATACATCTTAGCGATGTCACCGCAGAGGGCGACTTCGTGAGCGCGAAAACGCAGCAATACGTCAAATAAGTTGTCCTGAACTTGAGGGCCGACAATCTGAGTGTCGTTTACCGAAATGTTAGTTGACGTTTTTGTGCTGGCATCAAAAAACTACGCGTAACTTAGTAGTCAAAGAGGACTGTTTAACAACGGCGTGATGGGGAAAAACTGTGGAGGTATCTCCGAGATGTTGACAGGACCATCAAGCGTTTCTATGCAATGAATGCCAGAAGGAGAATTGCATTCAGTTTCTGAAATCTTGGTCATGTGACCCAACGTTTCATATTCTGACATGAATTGCGAGTATTCCCTTAGAAGATCGGGATTTTGATGCAGACGTTTCTCTAAGTGGAGAAAACGTGCTTCGGCGATTTGTTTTGAGTCGCCTAAAAGTAATAATCTTGAATTGAATGGAATCGAAACGGTGAGATGACCAGTTTCGTCCGAACGAATGTTGTCGAGAAAATGCCTTTCACAGAATCTCTCTTGAGGCGAAAGTAAAGATAACCTTGAAATGGGTTTGGGGTTATCTAACTCCCAAAATTTGGTTAACGATTGATGAATCTCCGTATCTTGTTCATTGACCTCAAAAGTAGTGTGGTAACAAGCTGCCGAGACTCCACAAACTGACGAATTTGAAGGTGCAAGCAAATCTTTAGGTAAATCGCCTGCCACGACCCAACCAAGAAGGGTATTTTGTAAGGTTGGCATTGAAGGGCCTAAGGAAATCTTTCGAGGCAACGTTAGTTTGTGATACATAGCTGAACCGATTAAGATATCAATGTCGCCGGGCTGATAATAAGACGGATCAGCCAGACGGAGATTTGGAGGAATATCCAAAAGATCCTTACTGAACATTACTCTAGGGAGCTGATCGGTGATTTTAGGAACCACTAAACAGTCGATATCAGACTTGAAACGTCCGGTTGTAGAGTGTAATTCTACGGAAGTGTATTTTGAGCAGGTTGATACGGACTCGTTAACGCCCTTAAGAGTAAGGTTTATTGATGTAAAGGAAGAATTCAATCTTTATGAAGGTTTTCCGATATAAGGTTATTTTGGGACCCTGAATCCAGGAGACCCTTAACAGTGAAGGAATTGGTGCCACTGACAACATTGACTTGGACAGTGGATAATAAGACCTCGGAGGATCTTGAAAAACCACATACAGTAGAAGCGCTAGGAGCCTCAGGGGACTCAACAGCTGAAGTACCTGACTGAGCAGGAGAAACGACATTAGATGCAGGCGAGCTACTAAGTTCTATCTGACGAGGAGAACCGGGCCGAGCACATTCTTGTCTTGAATTATTTGAAGTCACAGCTTTAAAACAAAGCAAACTGTTGTGACGTTGGTTACAATTCTTGCAATTCATTGTAGAAGTGCATTTAGACTTGGTGTCATGACGAAGACACACAAGACACAACCGTAAGAATTTGGCTTTGTGAAAACGAGCTCTGGACGATAAGGCCAGAAAAGACGGACAACTGTTCAAGAAATGTTGCTCTTTGCACAAAGCACAAAGGTATGTAGTTTGAGCCAAGGTGTAGGAACCCTTTTGACTGGCCCTTTTCAAAGAATTGGCAGTAGCAGCATTTGTGACCTTAGAAGTGTCATCGATAATATTGCATTTGACCCTTTTGACTGGCCCTTTTCAAAGAATTGGCAGTAGCAGCATTTTGACCTTGGAAGTGTCATCGATAATATTGCTTTGTTGCATAGAAATGTGGATGTTTGCTCAACATTAGAATTTTCCTTGGAAACGTTTTGGGAAAATCCGTTGCGGTTACGGAGTCTACTTTGTTTTTAACGAGATATGCCAAAACGGCATCTTTATACTCTTCGGGAGACATACCCTCGTTGTCAATAGTACGCAAATGCTTTATAAACTTATTATAAAACTCAACGTAATTATGTATCTTTGACAATTCTCGGTGTCTCAAACAAGGTGTCAAAGTGACTAAAAATAAGCAGCTTTCCGATTATCGTACCTTTCTTTTAGAAGGTCGATAGCAATGGAATAATTTCCTTCGGAAGGTTTAATTTCGCTCAAAATTTGCAAGGCCGAACCCTTTAAACAATTTTTTAAATACAAAAATTTCTCAACTTGGGATAAATTTTCATTAGAGTCAACTAGAGCCTCAAACGTTTCGAGAAAATGCCCTAAAATCTTGATACTCTCCTGAAAAGGTCGGGAGATTTATCGTAGGAAGCTTAACGTTTTCCTTTGATTTACTTGAAGTCGTACGCGTACTATTTAAACTTTCGCTTGAAACCGATCTGATTGTTTGTTCGTATTTATCAAGTAAGGACTGAGCTATAACTGAAATAGACACAAAATCTTTGTAAAATTGCGAAACTGTTGGAAAATCGTGCGGAACGTCACAAAGAGACATTTCCTCTGAAACGGATTTGAATTCGTTCAAAGTTGGCTTGAATAATTCGAATTCAAGCTTTAAAGTATCGTTTTCATCACGGCATGGCTGGTGTGGAAAGTCTGGCAAGTGCGGTGTGTACGATCAAGTATTTTATTTTCATTGAGGTGTGTATCGGTAGTGTGCGCAGCGTGACATCGATGAATCGAAATAGACAACCTAACCATACTAATCAACATTATCTTAAATTAAGGTGTCAATTGTCAAACAATGATTTCACGCAAACGCCGGTTAGTTTTGATGTACTTGTACCTACACCTAAATAAAAAATATAAAGCAAAGCGTTGGTGGGTGAGACCAATTTTTCAAAACAGACATGAACAGGGACATTATGACAATTTAATTGAAGAAATGAGGCTTACTGACAATGAAAGCTATTTTAATTATTTGAGAATGTTGCCAACCAATTTTGAAGAACTATTACAAATAGTAGGCCCTCGAATAACAAAGCAGACAGTAGTGAGAGATCCCATTAGTCCAGGACAAAGACTGTCTGTATGTTTGAGGTAAGTCTCAAAATTTTTGTTAGACATAATAATATATAGTATTCCTGTATATTATAGATATTTAGCTGCAGGGGATTCACTTGCTACACTTAGTTACAGTTTTCGATTAGGAAAAACAACTGTTTCTAATATAATTGCGGAAACTACAGAAGCAATTTGGACTGATTTAAAAGAGATGGTTTTTCCAAAGTTTACTCAAAAAAACTGGAGAAGAATCGCTTATGATTTTTATCGAAAGTGGAACTTCCCAAATTGCATTGGTGCTATAGACGGCAAACATATTGCCATGCAAGCACCTAACAATAGTGGATCAGAATTTTTAATTATAAAGATTACCACAGCATTGTACTACTAGGAATTTGTGATGCAAATTATTTATTTACAATGGTAGATATCGGTGCATCAGGTAGACAGAGTGACGGAGGAATATTTAAGAACACTCAATTTTATGAACAAATCACAAATAAAGATTTAAATATTCCAGAAGCAGATTGTATACCCAATACAAACATACAGATACCATTTTTATTAGTAGGGGATGAAGCCTTTCCTTTGACGGATTATATGATGAGGCCCTATCCAGGAAGAAAAGAAAGGTTACCAGGAAGAGTTCGTATATATAATTATAGATTGTCACGGTGTAGAAGGATGATTGAAAACACCTTTGGTATCCTAGTTTCTCGTTGGAGAATTTTAAGAAAGCCAATTATAGCAAAAATAAGCAACGTGGAAAACATAGTAAAAGCAACAACATGTTTGCATAACTGGCTGCAAAATAAAAGCAATAAAAAGAAAATACAAAATACTGTCCTATTGGTTTTGTTGATAAAGAGGATTTGAATTCGGTGAAATAATTGAAGGAGAATGGAGGCAAGATATGAACCATATCTCGGATATAGGAAGACAAAGTTCAAACAATTACACTCAGGAAGCAAACGCAGTTCGAGAAACTTTAGCAAAATATTTTTGGAAGAAGGTGCAGTTCCTGGCAATGGAATATTTGCAAAATCGATATGACAGAATTAGTATAAATCATAATTATACTAAAATTGTAAAAAAATGTAATAAGTATAAACATTTTTAAATATTTTATTTTAATGAACAATAAAAGTTACATTATTTTTCTCGCAATTTGTTTAAAAGAATGGTATGAAATTGAATTTCAATTTCTAACCTTGTTGCAGGACTGAAACTTCTTAACATAGGAGCCAAACTCGATAAAAACAAATCCACCTCATCTTGATCTTTTAACAATTCTTCCTCGATTATTTTGTCAAGTTTTTGTTAGTAGCTTAAAACATGACAAATTTCACATGTTATGTTATATACATAAATGCATACTTACCTAATTTACCTCTTCGCGATTGCATATTATGAGCCTCGGAAGTATCTGTAAAAAAATACATTAATATAAATATCGTACTTGACAGAAGTGTACTTACCTGTTTTACGAGTTTTGGTACTTGACCCCTATTCAATGTTCCTGGTGAAGATGCTCTGCTTAAAGGTTCATCTGAGTACACTAAATTCGAAACATACTTATTACTTTATTTTAATTTTATGTTATTATCTTTATCTTACCTATTTCATATGGTGATGAAGTTAGTGAGTCAATGTCAAAATGTTCATCTGAAATTGAAGAATAACTACATAAATACACATGTACAACAATCAAATGTGATAATACCTATGTCCTGTGAATTACTTTCACTGCTGGTTTGTGGAGGATTTGCTGATGGTAATATTGTTGGAGTCGGGGTTGAAGCGCAAGAAGAAGAAGTTCTAAAACAAATGTTTGCATAGAAACTTAGTTAATAATATGCTAAATGCGATTACTACTTACGGTCGATTTTCTACAAATGGATTTAGAAAATTCATTATTTCTAAATATGGCCATGGTTTCCTAATAGAAACACCACTACCACTAGGTGTTTTCTAATTTTGAATTTCTTCGCAATACCTCCTCCTGAGGCTTTTCCATCTTGTTTGACACACATCAACTGCAATTATAAATTTCATAAATTAAAAAGTTGCTTTATTAGATGTTTCAATGTGTATACCTTCACAATTTAGTTCTCGCGCTATTTCACTCCAAAGCTCCATCCGAACAACATTATTTTTATAATGTTGTGAACGCAAATTATATAAAACTTCACGTACTCGTACAGAGTTTATTAAGTTTTCGTTGAAATTCATGTTTCGAATTTTTTAAGGTTAAAAAGCACTACTCAAACGTTTGCGCACTTTTTCCACAAAATACTTAAGTATGTAATACACGCAAGCGCCAAAGTGTTACGGGTGTAAAAAGTTGAAATTTTTCATCTTCAACGCCACGCTTCAAATTTTAACACCTCGGCGTGATCGTAAACAAAACAACCAATCAGAATCCTTGATTTCTTAGAACCGTACTAGCCACCCCATCATGAAAATTGGCCTTAACTGTTGTACCTCAATTTGTGATATTCTATCGTCAAATGAATTAATAAATTCGTTAAAATTATTTGTTTGATCTAAAATATTTTTGGCCTTGAATGCCAGTAACTTAAATTCTTTTGATTTATTTGGAGCCATCATGAATTGTTTTAAAACTATCAAATGCGTAATACGTAAGTACGATTGTAGAGGGAAAAAAATGTTTTATAATAACGCAATAATTCTCACGAGTGCCAAAAAATAGACAAAGAATTTTCAAATGAACGTTATAAACTACAATCAAGCGTATTAAAAAAAATCAATCCAATAGGCAAATTTGTATGTATTTCAATTCAAAATCAACCAAATGCATTACAATAAAACCGTTACAATGCCGTTCAAATATATAAAAACCCGTTAAAAGGTACCTAGTCGGTATCTAAAAATAAAATTTCTATCCAAATGTTTTGAGACCACGTAAACTTAAATGGATATAAAGGACTCGGGTTAGAAAAGGAAGCATGCGTCTTACTTGCAACAATCGTTGGTAACAAAGGGGTCCCTTCAGGTAACTGAGACCCGCCAACAACGAGTAAACTATGCGCTTATGGAATTTTCCGTACCACGTAATCCTTGAATCTTGCGTGCTTCTTTTGTCCAATTGCAATTAATTTCGATGTATCAAAATGCGTTGAATTAAACAAATCAGGTTCGAAGGACCAATGTATGAAGTGGCTAACATAAGTATTGAACGCACTCCATATTCAAAAAATGCTAGTGGATACGGCGTAATCCATATTAGCTGGTTCATTTTTAAATAAATTTAAATGCGTCGAAAAAAGGCATTTTGATAATAAAACACTATATTAACAACACCAATCACAAACAGGCGAACTGTGGCCTCAAAACAATTAAACGACATAAAATAAACTTGAGCTTGCAGACAAGCACCTACTGCCGCAACTTATAGGTGACTGCTATCGAAATAGGGTGGCTTTTCCTAAAATTACGTTTCTACTACAAAACTATTTACAACAAAAGAAGTAAAATGGGTTGCCTAACTGGCTGCATAAAATACTTAAAACTAAACGTAACAACATTTGTGTCTTCCTTAACATATTAAAAAACCATTTTTTTTAAGAAATACGCGAAATGTACCTACTAAATATTTGTGTTTTAGTAGATTAAAAAACTATGAATTATTGTTGCGTCGTTTAAAAAAAAACAATTAATCAACCTTCAATAACCTCAAACTTCAAAAATATCGATTTTTGTACGGAAAGTTGTTGAACATGTAATTGAAGAAAGTAAATAAATGAAGAAGTTTGTACACAATATTGATAAAACATAAATTAAGAACGCATTATTGTATGGAACGCCGTTTTGGACAAAATTGGTATAACTATCAAATGATATTTTTATTCATGCATAATAAATAACAAACAAATTTACTAGAGTGTCAACATAACAGGTACTAAAATATAATAGTTCAAAAATAAAATATTCAAAATAATAAACTCAAATACAATTATTCGAATACAAATTCAATTCATGACAATTTTACATTCAAGAACGATTCTTATAATACTGTTAACTTTAAAAATTAAATTAAAAAAAAGTCGATGTAACAAATTGAAACTATTTCAAAAATAATTAAACGTAGAGAGTTTCTGTGATGTGTCATTTTATGAGTTTTAAATAATATTGTATGTAAAATTTTACAGAACTTAAAACGTAAATTCAATATTTTACAGTCGCATTTTGTTTATGGTGTTAATATTATTCCATCATTGATTGCAATGTCGAAAATTATGATTTTTGAAAAGTTAAAGAGTTGTAAACTTTTAATCATTTACGAAAAAGTATTGAAAATTTTAAAATATTTTTATATAACAGGTTAGAAATAATCTGGAGTTATCAAATCAAATGTTACAAGTTTTAATGTTCCAAAAAATGACAAGTCAAAAATTTTCTAATGTCATAAAAATTAAACGGTCATTTATTACAAACTGTTATACAAATACAATCCCATAATTGCGATAAAAAATTGAAAATCAAAGGTTTTAAACATTAAAAAAAAATTCATATATAAATAGTTGAGATTTTTAATCATTCACAGAACAAGTGTTAAAAAATTTAAGTATTTTTATATAACAGGTTAGAAATAATCGAGGTCTATAAATCCAAATGATACAAGTTTCTATGTTCTAAAAACGACAGGTCAAAAGTTTTCAACTGTCATAAAAATTGAACAGTCATTTATTTCTAACTGTTACAGCAACACAAGAAGAAGAATCCCAAAATTACGAAATTACAATAGTTGAAAGTCAAACATTCTAAACTTTAAAAATACTCATGTTCAAATAATTGAGATTGCAATTTTATGATAGGTGAAAAATTATCAACAGTCATAAAAATTAAGCAATCATTTATATCAAATTATTCTGTAACGAGAATAAGCGAAATCTAAATATTATAAACTTCTAAAAGTTCAGAGTTATAATTTTTACTTTGAATAAATATTAATGTTTAAATAATTAATGTTGCATTTTTATGACAGGTCAAAATTATCAACTGTTATAAAAATGGAAGTCATTAGTTACAGACTGTCATAGAAATTGCGAGTCCCTCTGGCGGCGAGTAGCCGGTATTATACTTAAGTAGCGTAGTCGCGCGAATCGCGGCGCGGTAAATCTGCTGAAAAGGTTATGTATTGAGTTTGGTCTAAGACAAAACAAAGGTTTTGGTTTTGTAATGGTTTTGTGTAAACGTGTAAACTGTTAAAAGGTAAGTAGTAGGATTTTATTATAATGCTTTAATTTTTTATTGTAATCGCATTCCCTATTCGTGTATTGTTCTTGCACAAAGTTGATTCAAGTAAATTTTTACCTTTTCAAGTTTCTACGTATAATATATTCTGTTTGACTTTACCATACCGTTCCAATGTATCATTGCCTTGTCAGAAAGAATGCGTTCTGTAATTAAGTAGTACCTTAGGTCAAAATAGTAATACATATAAATGACACATAATTCTTAACCCTTCCGATTGAGCTAGCATCTACAGTATGAAACTTGTACATAACTTTAAAATTGTTATCTAAATATGTTTCTTTTTATAGAATAAGAACTGCAGTTTGTTTGGTGTTTTTTCTAATTCATAATTAAAACGCTGCAGTTATCCTGTTTTACTATGATTGATTGATATAAGATTAAATAAGTTTTAGGCTATGGCAGAACAAAGGGCTATGGCTGCAATAAGTAATGCCGTTAACTTGCTTCAAAGTGATTCGGATGATGATGATTTCAGCAGGGTCGTTCAACAAACTAGGAGGTCATTTAGAAGAGCTGCAAGTTCAAGTGGAAGAAAAAAAAAAGACTTATGGAAAAAGAAGATTTTACTATTAAAAAGAGCTAATGCAGACTTTTTTCCTACTACGTCAGAAATCGAATTTCTATCAGCATCAGGATATGGTAAGTTCTTTTTAGTAATGTTACTCAAGTAGAATAGGATTGTATGATTGAGTAGCTAATAAAATATTCTTATCAATTTAGTTACTACTATGATTGCCATGGCGAACATGTGGATCGTTTGATAAGTTTTAATTATCCTGGTTTAAAGTCATAGGTGTTAATTTTAAGTAAGAAGGTTATGACCAGTCTCATTTACAGTATAATATATCACGTCATGTTTGTTTGATGATTATGCCTGTTAGAGTGCATTCACTGTCAAAAGTATACATTGCTCATAATCGAATTTTCGTCGGACGGATAAGATTTTTAGGGAAATACCGAGTTATTAGACGCTATTATTTACATGTTTCACCATTTCTTAACAGCGCAGAATCGAAATTTATGAATTATTAAAATATATGTATTTAATCTATGAATCAATGTGTACTTTTGACAGTGACTGCACTGTAGCATTCACTACACTAAAATAGAAAATGTCACTTCATACTGTTTAATCTAGTAGGTTTATACTTTTTAAAACAATTTGTATCTGTGTTTTTATTTTGTCTTGTATTGCAGGGTATGCAAAGGAAGAAGTGGCAATTAACAGGCAGTGGCAAATGGCAGAATTGGAAGAGTACATTTGTTCAATTTTTCCTGAAGCACCTTTGCGATTGACAGGTTTTAAATTTTGTATTTGTAATAGACAAAGAAGAATAATAAAACTTGATGCAAATTCAATACAAACGGCTGAACAACTAAAGGAGGCAGCTGGCCAAGGGGTCCTTATTATTATGCCAAATAGGGATTTACCCGATTCAGCAACTACAAATATTGTACCTGCAAGGCGAGAGGAAAGAGAAACAAATTGTAAGAATATTTTCTACTAAAATTGTATTATTTTTTATACTTTATCATTAATAGCAACGATTACTCCAGAAAGATCAGCCAATGCCAGAGTGAGGAGAAATGTTCATATCAGAGGAAATAGCCGTATTCAATACAACAACGTAAGTGATTAAAATAAAACAAATATTTTTATACAAGAATGGTTAATAAAACAAATATCAGACATAGTTTTTGTCTAGTTTGGATGTAGCAAAATTAATTTATTATCTGCATCTAGTTGCATATGCAATTTAATTCGTTATTTAAGTACTCTATTAAGTTTGACTCCATTTTAGCTCTACACCCAATATGTATATGTCTTAATACATTTCTACTTCTCCAAATTGAACATAGAAATAATATCATGCATGATTTATGTCAATATTTAAATACTTTAAAATAAAAATTTTTTCTACGATCCTACCGTACCAAAAGTTTAACTTTTTTGCACTAGTGCAAAAAATACCTAGATCAGATTACAGATAGCAAATAACAACCAAACTTACCAGAGAAATTCTGTTTCGTGGATTACATTAAATAATAAGTTGCATCACTTGCCTGGTATTGAATGGTTAGCTAGAGAAATGAGGTAGAGAATATTGTTTTTTTTGTTTTAAGTGAAGAACCTGAGACCTTCACTAAAAACAAAATTCAAACATTTACTGGAAGTGAAAACTTTTCAATTATTATTACAAATTAATCTAATTGCGAAATTAAAATTGAAATTAATTTAAAAAAAGTAGACTAGTTCTATAAAAGTTTAGTTTATCATGTTTATGTTGTCGTTAAAATAAAATTTCTAAATAAATGCAAAAATAATTATATCGTAGAAAAAATGTTGTGTGCAACATGTTCAAAAAGCATATCTGTTGCACTAATTACACAAATAACTGTTATTGCAACGAATCGCTCACTTTGTATTGAAAGAAGAGAAAATTCAAATAATTAAAACAGATTTTATCAAAAATTTAAACGCGTTTATTTAATGACATAAACGCAGGCATGCTCATTAACGGACACGACTTTATCCCTGTGTTCAATTACAAAAATCAAAGTCGATCAATGGCATAAACACATGTATTTCTTATTGGAAATGTCAGCAGTGACTAGAGGTAAATCTTTAATTAACAGTAATGAACCCATAGAGTAGAACAGCGTTTCTCAAACTTTCGACTAGCGTGCCAACATCTTTATGTTTGAATACCGCGCGACCCAAATTAATTATAAGCTTTAGAAATTGTAGTACAACTGGATTTCGCACAGCTTCATACGGGACAAAAATAATTTTTAACGCGACCAACATTTGGGTCGCAATCCATAGTTTGAGAAACGCTGGGGTAGAATCATTGACGTGATTTAAATCATACAAATACTAATTAAATTCCTACACATTTTATCACTTGATAGGGGCCACAACTTTAAAAGTTGGTGTAGTGCTTAGATTCGTTAACAAAGCTTTTGTTCTCAGATTGATGTTGCTTCAACCTCACGTGTTAGAGTTGATGCAACTGCTTCTATTCAAAGTACGACACCTGGTACAACAGTAACAGTGGGCAACGTAATTCTTAGTTCTGATGAAGAGATAGACACAGACGATATTGGTAAGTTTTAATAAAATGTTGAAAATACATCCTGTATGTATACACAAGCTGACAACATAAAGTAGATTGCAGTCACTATGTAATTTTTGTATTGTTTTATGAAACTGAAAATTATTAATGGAACTGGTGGTCGTTGAACCGTTAAAATCTTAACGTTTCTTCGAGTTGCTTCTTTTCAATTCGCTCTTGATCGTTTAAAACCCAACTCTCGACGTTAACAATTATGAAAATATGATGCTCGTGTATAAGTATCTCTAAAGTACATGCGCTGTTAAATAAACGACGCAGATCCCAATGCATCTATCCTGACTTTCATAATTCCTTTTTATTTTTGATTATAAAAGCCATAAAAGGACAAACATTTCTAAAGCATCATGTCTTTTATAATCAATATGATAGTTTATACTGCAACTGATCCCAGGTTTGATTTTAGGTATACCAATAATTTCAAATGAAGACACTATGCCGACACTACTATTTAATCGAGATAATGTTGTTCAGGAAATGTTTGAACATTATAAAGACGAAAACCTACCCACACAACGTCCACAAATTATATTTGAGCATGAAACTGGAGCAGATTGTGGAGGGCTTACTAAAGAAGTATATACCATCTTCTTCAGCAAAATAGAAGAATCTTATTTTGCTGGGGAGAATGTATTAATACCATTTTGCCATTACACAGACAGCGTAGGGAATTGCAAAAATACGTCACTATTGGTACAATTCTTGACCATTGTGTATGTCTAACTAGAAGTCTGCCAATTAGGTTTTCCAAATCATTTTTATTAAAACTGGGAAATGCTGATGCAATCATATCTGATGAAATTCTGTTAGATGATTTTTAAAATATGTGACAGTTCATGAAGCGAATTTTTAAAAAAAGGTTTAAATGATTTTAATCAATTGGATAAGATCGAAAGGAATGATTTGATATCATTTTTTACCTGTTATAAATTGTACGAAAACCCTTCTCCCACCGAATTTTGTGAACAAATTTTATCAATTGCGAAGGAAAATTTGATCGTAAAACCAACCAATTTAATAGATGAAATTAGGAAAGGGATTCATCCCTTACGGTATGAGATATTTTGGAGTAAGTTAAATTTGAAGATAGTGAAAAAACTACTATCTTACCAGAAATTAACACCGGAAAAAGTGATTGAAATTATAAGGCCTTTTAAAGCAGACCTAACTAATGAGGAACAAAATATTTTATATTACCTCCATATGTACATAAGGTCATTGTCATGTGACGCTTTACAGCAACTAGTATTTTTTATAACGGGATCTTATACTTTACCAGATGAAATCATCATTACATTTACAACCATTTCAGGGCTAATGATAAGACCTATCAGCCATACGTGTAGTAATACATTGGAATTATCGATTTGTTACAACACCTATCAAGAATTTAAACGTAATTTGAATATTTACCTCGGATCTGAATATTCATATCAGTATACACAACTTTAGTTCATCTAGACTGTTCTTAATTAACTTAAAGTAAATTTGCATTGTTTTTTAACTATTAGTTTAGTTTTATTTTTGTTGTTATATGTCAGTACAATAAAGCTTTTTTTTCTAAAAAATTGAATTTTAGAACACTACATAGTTTAGTTTAGTCATAAACAGTCACAAGCTAGAGACAATTTTACCATTTCCAGCTCTGGTTGACTATGATAAGATAAAAACTGTCTACTAGCAGTCCCTTTCAACTTGAACAAATTAGAACTACCAATATTAATGCGCTGGTTTTTCTAGTCGCAGAGTGTAAAGGACTGGTCACGTGAGAATTTCTGTGAGCAATGCACCCCTTACAAGTTATACTTTACATACTGTCATGTGAATAAACCGATTTTGCTTTTACGGATTCTAAATTGGTGAAAGGTAGTATCCCGCCCTTAAGTGAATTTACAATCTAATGAAAACACTATTTATTAGAATCTACTTACATATCGAACGAAAAAAATTAAATTATAACAAATTTCATATAACCCTAGAATGTAAAGAAACATACAATGCTGCATCCACGTGAGATACATTAATTATGTCCTGAAAGATGTTCTACGCCTAAAATGAATTTATCAGTATCCGATAAATCATTTCGACTAAATAAACCACTAATATGATTTTCTTGTTCATTGGTTATTTCTACATTATTTTGCATGTTATTTATATCTTCTGCTAATGGAGTAATCTGCAATCCATAACGCTGTCCATAAACCGCTTGTAATCGTTGGTGCATATTAACAAAATGATTACTGGTTAATTCAGTTATTGCAGTATAGGTCGAATTTATATTGTGTAAAAATCCATTGATCCATAATTCTTTTGGAGACCTGTTTCCTTCAGTGCGAATTTTATGGTAATTCCAAGCCCTTTTGAATTCTTCTAAATGTTTATTTATTATTGGGCAGTACAATAAATGTAGGATATAACGGTGAAGTAAATCTTCTGGATTTAAAATGCCTTCTTTTTCCATGTTATAAAAAGTTTTATAATATGTATCAACAACCTGAATGAAAACATCCCTCCACAATCTTTCTATCCTTTGGTTATGAACTGATTTGCCTGTAATATGACTTCCTCTGCGAACTCCTCTAATTGAATTCATTAGAACTGCGACAAAATAGTTCTCAAAACCATGGTCGGACCGAACTCTCGAAGGTAAGCCATATTTATTAATTGCAGGAACAAATAAATTTAAAACTGTGTTTGCTGTTATATTTGTTTCACAGGATAAATAAATTATTGTACGTGAGTATCCATCTATACAGCCGTGTGTCACAAAACCCCATCTGTAAAAATATAAATTAATAGAAAAACAAAGATAATTATATAAATCATAGATTAATATTTATAGTAAATGAAAACCATTAATTATTATTGCAGGAAAATGTAACAACTTTCAATTATGGATTCCAAACGTAATTGTTATCTGCTACTAAGTTACTTACCTAGAAAGTTTCATATGTGCATCCATATGCCATAATGAATTTGGAGTTGGAACTTTGTAGACTCTACGTTTTATAGTTTGGCTCCAACGCTTAGCCACACCCATCGGATTAACATCGTTTAAAGTTTTCCTTATCCTGCGTCTTTGAACATAGACTCCTTCTGCCTTTAAGTAACCATCCATCATCTACAAAAAAATTAAGCAAAATGTCAACAAAAAACAATGCTATGAGAAAATGGCAAAGTTGTAAAGATTTTCCAAATGCAGCTAAGCTAAATACAATAACTAATTTTTTTGAAGCATGAATGATGGCTTCTACCCCTGTCAAAATTCATAATAACTGATACCTCAAAAGAATGGCATTTAATATTATTTAAATTTCCATTTAAAATAAAACACAACTCTTACTAGAAGAATGGTAATTTAAAAATGAAAAATAATAACCTAATATTCAACTTACAACTGCTCCTGCATTGGGACATCTTTCTTGCAATGCTTGTACCACATTATATAAATCTTCTCTACTGATCTGAGAATATCTCTTTTTAAAAAACAATCCATTTTTATAGCAATGCCTATATACAGTTTTGGTGCTGCATTTAAAATGCTTTGCCATTTTGTAGCAGAATAACCCTGCTGATACAGCATTTTCAGTTGGTCAACGGTTATATTAAATCGTGGGCGCCCACTTGCTATAATGAAACAGTATAAAAAATTATTAATCAACACATTTCTAAAAATTACCACTCCTTTCAGTTTGTGCAAAATAGGATTCATCAGAATTTAATGTAGTACTATTTGCATCACAGATATTCTTCAGCTCATTTATACAAACTTGAATTCCTCTGTACGTATCTTCATCTAATCTAGCTCTAATTCTTTCCATATTACGTTCACATTCATATAATATTGGTAAACAGCTGTAATTGCCTGAATGAACTAATCGCCCAACTTCTCGCAAATGCAACCTTATCCTTCTTTTTACCAAATTAACTGCCATATTACTACAACAGATAATAATTTACAGTTCCTAATGCAATATGTACTCACAAATATTTAAAACAGACATAATTAAACAATTTTGAAAATTTTGGGGCTAAAAGTCCTGGGATAAAGTAATATCTAACTAACCGACTAACCAATTGAACTTGTATTAGTGCAGTACCTTTTCTAGTATAAATAACGTTTGAATGGTTCTATATGCAATGTATGCCCCAGTTTATTTGGTGAAAGAAAGTTATACTAGAAAAAAACCTGCAGTATTATGCTTTGTGAACCCAACCTTTTAGCCCCACTAACAACAAACCATAGAACAAACAATTGCGATGTACAATAATAACACAAGTGAAACCATTACAATAAAATGCATTCTTCTTGTGTTGCTGTAACAGTTAGAAATAAATGACTGTTCAATTTTTATGACAGTTGAAAACTTTTGACCTGTCGTTTTTTTAGAACATAGAAACTTGTATCATTTGGATTTATAGACCTCGATTATTTCTAACCTGTTATATAAAAATACTTAAATTTTTTTAACACTTGTTCTGTGAATGATTAAAAATCTCAACTATTTATATATGAATTTTTTTTAATGTTTAAAACCTTTGATTTTCAATTTTTTTATCGCAATTATGGGATTGTATTTGTATAACAGTTTGTAATAAATGACCGTTTAATTTTTATGACATTAGAAAATTTTTGACTTGTCATTTTTTTGGAACATTAAAACTTGTAACATTTGATTTGATAACTCCAGATTATTTCTAACCTGTTATATAAAAATATTTTAAAATTTTCAATACTTTTTTCGTAAATGATTAAAAGTTTACAACTCTTTAACTTTTCAAAAATCATAATTTTCGACATTGCAATCAATGATGGAATAATATTAACACCATAAACAAAATGCGACTGTAAAAATATTGAATTTACGTTTTAAGTTCTGTAAAATTTTACATACAATATTATTTAAAACTCATAAAATGACACATCACAGAAACTCTCTACGTTTAATTATTTTTGAAATAGTTTCAATTTGTTACATCGACTTTTTTAATTTAATTTTTAAAGTTAACAGTATTATAAGAATCGTTCTTGAATGTAAAATTGTCATGAATTGAATTTGTATTCGAATAATTGTATTTGAGTTTATTATTTTGAATATTTTATTTTTGAACTATAATATTTTAGTACCTGTTATGTTGACACTCTAGTAAATTTGTTTGTTATTTATTATACATAAATAACAATATATGTTGAAAATTAAACTTAGTTCTGCCCAAAATGGGTTGCACATTTAATTTTAATTTTTAACTAATTCGCTCTCATTAATTTTCACTAAGCAACTGTCCAATGTGAAAAAATTCAATTTTAAAATTTCTATTAATCTTTAACGACGTCAATAACATTAAGTGTATCTTTTAAGAACACAATTTTAACTAAGTCAGAATTTGGACTTATCAATCTTTTTTATGTATTCTGCATTAGTAACTCTATTTAAAATATTAAATAAGAGAAGACTTAATATGCAGATAATTTGCAACCAAAATTTTACAAGTTAAAAAACTTCAAACTGAATTTAAATTCGAATAATTTTATTTTAGTTTAATGTTGTGCATCTTTGATTTTTGAGTATTAAGATTTTAGTACTCTTTATTTTGACAGTCTTGTAAATTTGTTCATATTTTATTACACATGAATAAAATTATATATCGGTAATTACAGGGTTTTTGTCCAAAACGGCGTTCCATATTATTGTGAACAAAAATTAAAGAAAACAAAAAAAAAATGAAAAACTATAGTAAAAGGATTTAGTACAAATATAAAACAGTATAAGACACAAAAGTGCTGATTGAATAAGTGGAAAAATGAAAAACCATTTTCATATTAAAAACACAGCTACAACTACAACTGTTTTACTTTCTTCAAAAGAAAAAAATCCCACTTACACTTTTATTGTATGCAATTTATAAGCAAGAAAAAACCAAAAATTTAATTTTTTTCCATTCTTAGTGAGTGGAATAATCTATAAATTAGATTTTCTCGAATTTTAACCATTAAAAATAACGCCAAATGCATTTTGTCCAAACTTAAAAAATAGAAATTAATACAATTACAAAAATATTAGAAAAAAATCATGTCATTTAAAAAAAATTCTCATCTACGGTTCTGACTCAAAACTACAAAAAAAGTACTTTTATCAGAAAAATATCAAAAACAACACCAATTACTTTTTTTAATTACGAAATGTTAAAACAGCGTCAATGGTTTTTCTTCTTCTTGAATTACCACGACCTAGCGAAAAATACAATGTAATACGTAAAATGCTAAACATGTGGAAGCAAAGCAGTGATTTCAAAAACAACATATTAAGAATGCTTAGTTATCGACCTTACTTTTTTGAATTTTAAAGACTTTCTGAAGAAGTCTACATAAAAAATGAAGTTAAAGTAAATACATAATTGAAAAAGACATTTGTACACATAATCGCTAAAACATGTAGTAATCTAATTCAAGAACGTATTTTTATATAAACAAATCGCCTCTGCACACAATTCGTGTGTAAGTATCTAAAATGTTAAATAGACAAATTATTCCAATTATCAACTTAATTACTGCAGAAAGTGTTAAAAATGTTCACCATAATAACATCGATCAATTGGACCAAAACTCACTAAGGGCCCAGTTCCAGCAAATTTGATTAAAAATAATCATCGATTAAAGACAATTGTTACTAGGTTTATTTCTTGGATACGATTGTATTTAATCAATGATTAAATTTAATCATGCTTGGTGAAATCGCTTTTTTGTCAAAACTAGACACGCCAACTAGTAGATTGTTTGAAAAAGTTTTCGAACAATGATACTTTTTACCTACAAAGTATTATTAGGAAAAAGTAAGAATAGAAATAGTCTAGTTCATTTATGAAGATTTAATTTAATATTATTTGCTTATTTATTTTTATTTGCATTTTTATCTGAAAAAATTTAAAATTATAATTTTTGAATTCTAGTTTGAAAATCCTTTCCAACGATGTATCGCATGACCCCCTTGCTATTTAAAAAATGGAAGGGGTAGCTGTCAAAGGGCAATCCGAGGTCAATGAAAAGCTGGTGTTTGCGATTGAGTTTTTGGTTTCCTCTCTACTACGGTCGGTTTTAAAAAGACCTTTCGAATAGTACGCTTGGTTTTATGGTGAATTATAGAAAATTTATCAAGTTAGAAAAATTTTAGTGCTTGAATCGTTATTATGGGTCAAAGGATAGAAAAGTTATAAAACAAACGGCGTTTTGAATTTTTTATTCCTTCAATTTAACATATAATAGATTGGTGATTCGTTTATCAAATCAAATTTATTAAAATAATGTAGTGCAAATAGAAAAGAATTAATAAAAATTATATGGAACAGAGTTTATTTAAGCAAAATATTGACCTCGATCACTGTTTGACCTCGACGTCGACAATGGTAAATTTCTTGAAAAAAAATAAAAAATGGTATATTTTATTAAACACTATGCGTTAGGGACATAAAACGAACGCTTAACTTAAATAAACTTTTTTTTTATTTATAATATTTTAGAAATTATTGCGATTTTTGTATTCGATAGAAATTCGCACTGAATAGTTTTTGCTTATAACTTTCAAAAACACGCGAAGCAAAAAAACTGAAACGGCAAAAATTTTATTTCTTATTCCGCGTAAGATGTTTTTGAATTTTCAAAATCGAATCAAAATGAGCGAGTTATACCAAATTTTCTTTCATTTTTTTTTTTTGATTTTTGATTTTGAAACCCCCTTTCTAACTTTAAAGATGACCTCAAACGACGAAATTTTTTATCGACGATTAAACCCTCATCTTTTATAAGCTCGAAACATTTTTCAAAACGAAAATATCTTTTACGGTTTTATTGCGAAACGAATTTCAAAAACGTACGATCTTCTTTGAATTTTTTTCAAAAATTTTTTTCCTCGTTACGTCATCGAAAGAGTGTGTAATAAATACTGTATATTGGGTAAATGTTGTGGGACACCCCAGCGTCTTTTTTATTTTTTCGATATCTCTTACAGATTCCGAGATATAAATCTTAAGACGTTACACTTTTAAAATTAGCGTTTTTTGACTTTTTGACAGCATACCGTTTTAAAGGGAAAAGTCTCTCACGTGGGTTAGGCCATGTTCTATTTCGATACGTCGTAAGATTTTCTAGATATGATGCTTAAAGTTAGAGGTAGTAATTTTTCGCGTTTGACCGCTTCGCGCCCTTAATACCCTCGCCACCGGCTCGAAAAAAATTCAACGCGTATATCTTTTAGGTATAGATCAGAATATTAAAGCCGTTTAGCGATATAATTAGTTCAAAATTATTTCAAAAACGCCCGTCGTACTCGAAATCGGCCAATTCGGACGCTGTTTTTGTAAAATTTTTCGTAAAATTATTATGTCATAGTGGAATTTTACGTGAAAAACTTGTTTTCGAATTTAATCAGATAACAGTGACGAGGAAATCATGATAGGTACACCCTATATTATTTTAAATAGAAAATTTAACGCACTTCCAGTTGAAGCAAAATGCAATAAATTATTCACTTACTATAAATAGAAATTAAAGTTTCAGATACTTTGAATAAATTTTATTTAAATCATTTTTTTCTAAAAATTCTAACGTATTACATTTAATAATATTTTACATTTTTAGGTTTCCGGTATACATATTGTAAACTACCGCTTTTATAACTTCCCACTTTCTGTTTTCACATACCTCAGGGTACTCATTAATAAAACTTCGACTTCTGCTTGCTTGGGAGCTCGTTTTTGTTTTATGTGTTCACCGAAATAAGTTGATATGGTATTTTTTTGTTCAGCAGTCCAGGCCTGCCGAATTTTGTTTGTTTTAGTACTAGTAGTTATATTGGATGAACTTCCTTGAACCACGGCCGAAGATTGGCTATTCGAAGGGTTGTTGGTTTGTAATTGTTCAGCTTCGTTATTATCTATTTGAATAAAGTCCTCTAATTCATGCTCTTCAGAAACTGGATTCAAATCAATATTGATATCGTCTAATTTCATCCCTTTATATTTTCTACTCCTCCATCAGTAGCTAAAAGTAACAGTTTCGAAACTTTTGCCGTTTGGTACATGTCATCGGATAAACGGTAAACATTACAATGTATATTTAGGGTGTGGCCCATAAATTTGGATAGTTGCTCTAAATCTTTCTCCGAAAAATTGAGCAGCTGGGTTATTGTTGCTAAATGTTTCCTTAACCTTGTAGCACTTATGGCTTTCGGTCGTTGCACTCCACACTTTACAGCGTATTTATATATAACTTTGGTTCCATCTATGAAATTTTTCCCACTGGTATGAAATATGTATTCGTTATCAGTAACAAATGCTGATCTTAAATTTATAAGACAATCCAAATGTTTTTTCATATTTTGTGAAAGTAATATAGGAACACCCCTTCCTCTTTTTCCTCTAATGACAATCCGTTTATACGAATTTAAAAGAACTTTTTCTGTTTCTGTTAAACATTCTTCAAATTCGTTTACTTCATTACACTCTAAATCAATGGATTTGTAGGTATGCACCTTTAATTGAGCCACTTCGGCTGGTCTTCTTCTATTCAGTAGTATTATTTGGGTGAATAAAATTTCTTTGAGGTTATTGTATGCTAGTTTATTATTTTCATTTTGTATTAATTTATTGAACATTTCTTCTGACACTTCGATTAAATATTTGTTTAACATTTTCAAATCTGAAGTCAAAGGAGCAATTCTTCTTTGTTCCATTTTTAGTGTTTAAGTTGGTGATCGCTTGAGCCGACACTTCATTTGCCCATTGAGACTCTATTAGTGTTTTTAAGACTTTTAAATCTTTTCGTTGCTCATTGGTATTCGGTTTCTGTAATAAATGTATATATGCCAAATCGCAACATTTTTTAAAAGTGTGCCAAAATTTATAGCTAAAGTTGGCGATTCATATATATCGGTTTCAGTATTGTAACGAGCGATTTTATTTACCCCACTAACAATGATCTGGAAATATGTAGGGCGTAACAAATCTATTAATTCTTTAATTTCTGAGTTTTTGTTTCTAGCGAATTGTAATAGCTTCGCTAAACGTCTCATATTTTGTCGCACTAAATCTAAATTTCCCTTACTTCTTCATCCTTTTAAATAAGAATACCCGTAATTACATATCAACATGTCTTTTTTAACTACAAGGTTTATTTCGTCTGCCCTCATGCGAGGAAACAATTCATTTGTTAGTAATGCATCATGTTTCATAATTGTTCCTAATAGCAGAGTAGATTGTCCTTGACTTTGAGCAGATTGTCTTACACCTTTTTTTCCCAAATCGGTATTTTCGATGCAAACTTTAGTGTGCCTATATAAACCTTTTCTTTTGTAAAACCAAAACAGTGCGAACACGGAAGATAATCAAAAGCGTTATTAGACATTTTATCACGATCTATTCTCTTTACAGGTCTCAATTTAACGCCAGTGCGGTTTCTCACAAAGTTACCTTTCTTTTTTAAAGTCGCTAATAAATTCCGTCGTTCTTTTGATTTTTATCATATGATAAAATTTTTTGCACTTCAACTTCAATATGATGCCACGTAAATAAATGTCGGGAAAAATGTGACACATCCTTTTCACAGAAAAAGCAAAAGTCTCTTCTATCTGTATAGTTTTTTCTTGCGGTTTTTCTACTTCTTCCTATAGTAGTTTAACAATAAGCTCAAATTGTTAAAAATAATATTTATTTACCTCTTCTTCTACATTTTCGTGTTGTTTATTTTTTCCTCCACATCTGTATTTTCAAAATCAACAATACTCTCCGCTATAACACTTGGACAGAGTAGTTTGAGCTGCCACTCTGAAACAACATTTAAACAAATTGGTTTTGTAAGTAAATGTAAAGTTAATTAACAAATGGTTTAATTTTAGTATGAAAATGTAATAATAATTTTAGCCTCCTATCTTGGAAACTGTGCATATATGCATTGTCTCAGTCTTAGGGAACTCGATGTTTACGACGCCTGTGAGATTTGAATTTTTCCCACACACTATGCGGTAAAGTAAATGACATGGCCAAATTTGACACATAATAAACAAAAGAACTAACAATTCCGTCCTACTAGATTTGTGTCAAAAACGTCAAAAGCTAAATGTGACTTGAAACTTAAATCAATTATTTTTCAAAAATTAAAAACGTCAATTAAAAATTTTATACAAATCTTGCGTGGGAAATTAACTTCGCGCCTCAAAATCAAACTTCCCACACACGAGTGTAAATAGCTATTTAAGGATTAAGGATAGTTTTTGATTTCATTAACTTTGATGTATTTGATTTATTTTGACCCAAATAAAATATAGTTAAGGATCTTCGATTTTAAGAAATTTTTTGGTTCTACGTAAAAATATTTTTAATACCGATAATCAACTAATGTCTTTTAGTTTCATATATTTTGGTTAGTGCATTAATTGATCATAACCAATAAGTGTTTCAAATTGCTTATTTTATACTGCATATTTACATAAATAAATATGACTTACCGTCTCGGGCAGTTTATTGTTCCCATCTTGTAAATTTTGTTTTTCAAAGAAAATATCAAACATCTTGTCTGTGTTGTCATCGGTTGAACTGTTACTGACATGATCTGTTGAAGACGATTCTATTATTTCTTCTTTATAATTCTTTTCTGAAATTATTTTAATTGGTTTGTCTATGTACATATATGTTGAGTCGTAAGGGTTGTATGGCACTTCCTCAATAATGATGTTTTCATTTTTAAAAATAAATTTACGCTTTCATTTTCTTTAGGTGGCATTTGCACAATTGGTATAAAATTATTAATAGATGATGATTCAATCGAAACTGTATCAATGTGTGGGATGTTTCTGATCTTCCCATTATCAGTCTTAAATGCATAGTGTGAAATTATATTGATATTTTTCGGGTTGTTCTCGTATTCTAATTTTTATCGATATGAGATATTGAATTACATGCTGGAGAAAATTCTAAACTCACGCTATTTTTGGTATTAGTACACTGTTCTTCATAATTTACTTTTTTCCAGTAATACTGTTACTTGAAACTACACTTGTCCCATCATTATTTGGTTTAACTACTACCAAAGGCATAATATTGCTAATTGTCACACATTTCGATAAATCTTCATCACTTTTTTGACTTCATCAACCTGTTCAATATTATTTAATTTTTTCTGTAAAAGGTTTTTGTCTGATTCTTTCTTTGTTTCATTAACAGGATAAAGTCTACATGGATCATCCTCTGTATTTAGTAAAGAATAGTCCAGAACAGTATCAACTGATTTTTCTGTTTTTTGATAAGCAGCCAGAGTACCATCTTTAGGAAAATTAAGTATGTTTTTTTGAAGAACATTATTTCTCTCATGATATGACAGTACAAGTTTGTTTTTATCGAAGTTTTCTTGAGAAGAATTTATAGAATATAAATTAGTTCTAACTGGAATGGAATTTTCTTTGTCATTCTCGACTTGATTTTGGTGATCTACACCTAAAGGGAAACATTATGATATAGTTATTTCGATCACTAGTCCAGAAAATGATATTTTGCGAGTGAGTGATATTGCGTAGTCGAGGGGCCTAACCGAGACGAGGCAACACGAGCACTCGCAAAACATTTTCTAGACGTGTAATTCACAAAATCTTTTATGCCGACAAACTTTTAAATGTTTACATAATTATTATTAATTAAGTAGAAGCATTTATTTCTGAGGATTTATTTTTCTGGTTGCCAATCACTTGTCACGACTTGATTTTCAAATTTAAAATTAAATTCACATTTTGTGGTGTAATTTTACCAATCGTTACCATGGATACACTTTTGTAACTACTAGTTTTGTAACTTTAGTTCGACAAAACTATCAATAATGCCCGGAGGCATAAAAATTAATTTGATATGAGAAACCATTACTATTAACTTTTTGGAAATGCTTCGACAGTGCCTACAAACTCGAATTAAGGGACATAGGAAAAACCGCTTCACTTCATGTCGCCATTTTGATGGAATAATTTTCATGGAAAAAATTACCCGGTAAAAAATCAACTTGTGTATTAATAACCGAAAATTAGATATGAATCAATCAAGTTTTAAAAATTTGCATGTCCATTTACACATACATATTGTAAAAGCTGTCTAAATTCTTAACAAAAGAACTTATTTTTACCGTGCGAGAAATGGCATCAAGTTAGCACAATGTAAAAATGTAATGTTAATTAACTAATCACTGAGCTTATCGTAAAACTTTTTGAAAAAAAATGTTTGGACGAGCACATTTAAAACTGGAGTACTGTTATATCCTTTTTAATATAATAAAACATTGATCATAAAATTGCAGAAATCGGAAGAATCGCTAAAAATGTAGTCAGCAGTGCAAGTGATTGACTGATAAGATTATTTTATAATGAACATTAACTGATGTTTTTAATTAACTTTATTTTTAAGAGTACCAATTCTATTTAGCTCCAAACATTTTTAAAAACTTAAACAAATTCAGTTTTCAAATATGTTAGTGTATGTTTCAATTTTGTAGTAGCAAGTAATTTTAGTTAAGATTGCATAGTATATTAATACAAATTAACAAATCCTGCTGTCAGCAAAGGAATGTAAAATAAATTTTATCAGTGTACATTGCAGTGGAAGTTAATGTTATACGAATTTGTGTTGACAAATCATTTTTATTTTAGTAGGTACGATCTGACTTGTAACAGAAGAAACATTTTAGAAGTGTTTAATTCTGTACACAATAAAGTTACAAAACTAAGGTTCATTGTTAGGTGCATAATTTTAATTTTGTAGAATACGAAACTTTAACAATATGATTACATAATACTTACCACCTTTATTTTGAGTAGCGAGACGCAATATCTTTTTACTTCTTTGTGACATCCTCACTTTACGACGGCGTATTAGTGTCAGTGGATAATTCTTATTTCTCATTATTTACCGATTAAATCTGTAAACTTACAGAAAATATGTGTACATTTACAAAAAAAATTGTAAAGTTACAGAAAAATCTTTAAATTTACAGAATAAATATGTAAATTTATATATTATTTTCTGTAAATTTACAGAAAAGATCTGTAAATTTACAGAAACAAATCTGTAAATTTACAGAAAAAATGTGTAAATTATGAGATTGTTGCATTGCGTTGTGAGATAGCAAACCCCTTTTTGTGTAATATCAATACCTATTGTGATGGAGGAAGAACTACGTGTGTTCTTACAAGAAAGGGAAATATCTGAAGACACTATAGAACGTTTATGTACAGAAAAAGTAAGTACAATACAATAGTAATGTAAGGCTAAACTTTTGACTAAAACACTAAAAGTTTTGATTAATGTTTAATTCACTTAAGCACTGACATAGTACATCACAAAAAAACAAATATTGTCGTCGTCAAAAGAGGTATTCAAATTTACCTCGATTTCCACCGTCGTATTTGCAAAGACGGTCAGGATTGAATGGCCCTTTTCACAGGTAGAAGTATTTATGTATTAAATGGCATAAAAACGTCACAATTGCTTCGTCGCAAGTGTACAAATAGCTACAATAAAATAAAGAAATATGCTTAAAGCGTTAGGATTCTCTATAAAATATGTCACTGCCAGTATAGGATGTTTATGTAAGAAAATATTATCTCAATTAAAATGCAAACAAAAGTATTTCATAACAGTAGGTATAATATGACGACCTGTGTTTTACCATTTCAGCGGTGCTTTGCAAATCACTATTATATCTACCAACTTAAAATAGTTGAAATAATGTAACTTACTTATTTTTAATTTAAATTCCAGTTAATTTCATGTAGATAGTAAAAGTTCAACTGATTTTTATTGTATGGCTAGTAATGGTGCAGAAATGCTGATGCGTACCTACCTATAGCTATCTAAATTGCTTCTGTTAATCAACATCCGCGTACCTATTATTTACTGCCAGTTGCAAATTTTGTAACACACTGCAACTTTGTGTAAAGATATTCATAAATGGATCAGAAATTAGAACTATTTCTCCAATCAAGATGCATTTCAGAGGAAGTAATTTTAAGTATAAAGGAAAAAAACGTAAGTTTCATAAGTATATATTATCTAATTAGGATAGCTACATAAGTATACGTAGGTATGTAGGTACCGATAGGTAGCTGGTATGTCTTATAATTAACTTTTAATTTAATATGGCTATTTACATTGTTTACAGTACTGTACCTCCCCCTCCCCAAACATGTACATTATCACTACGCCTTTGATAAATTTTAATATGGTTAAAATATGCTTACATGCTGCAAGTTCGTCATTGGTCGATGATTTTGACATTAAAAACAAATAAACTAACAACATAACCTCACACAGACAATTACAAAACTGAAATCCAAAAATCTTAGGAATATAGTCAATTATTATTTTGCTAATATTTTATTTTTACTTGCAGCTAAGTATAGACACAATTAAAATTATGGATGAAGATACCTTGATTAACTTTTTTTCCAAAATGGGAGACCGAATAGCAGTATTAGATTTTTGCAATCGACAACTGAAGTCCAATAAACGAAAAGAAAGTTTGTTGGAACGATTGCGTGAAAAATTAAAAAGAAAAAAGGACTTGAAAGCACCCTTCTGCAGTACCTAAGAAAGTCACTCGACTTATAGAAATCGGCTGGCTTCATTTTGAAGAGAATCGTGTCGTTCAAGTGAGAGCCAAGCAGGGAGGAGGAACCAGAAAAGTTTCCGTTAAACATAACGATAACCGAGAAGATATTTTAAAAATAGGGAAAACGTTATTTTTTCCGGATGGAATGTCTAGTAAAGGTCATAGTTCAGAATTTGATTTCACCCTAAGTGATTTCAAATGTGAAGAGTTTGGCCAAGACGACACCGTCGCTCAATTGTTTAGAGTAACAGGTTTATCAAAACTACGATTTTATTTAACAACTAAACGAAAGGAGAAACCATCTACTGTAAGTAGTACGATACCTATTTCAAGTAAGACAGTAGCAAATGAGGCAGATGGGTTAGAAACCAATTTTCTTACCACAATTGATTTGGAAGCAGACGACTTGCCAAATATCGACTTGTTTGGTGGCAGTAATGAGATTGAAAACGATATTGTTGCAACGGCAATAAGGCGATCAGCTATTAACAATTTTCTTAATAGTGACGAAGAAAATGATAGTAATATTTTACCATTCCCAGAATTAGACGAATCCCATCTTGAAGTTGAAGATTTAGGGAATAATAACGGATACAATGAAGCGCAGAAATACATTTTGGTACTTCATAGAGGAAATATACTTAAAGAATTACTTGAACAATTTAAACATATTGATATAAAGAATATATTACAAATTGAGGTATATTTACCTAATGGAGATAAGGAAATAGCTGAAAACGTAGGAGGAGTATTTAGGGATATTTTATCCGAATTTTGGCAAGAATTTTATGATCGACACACGGCAGGTGTAAGTTCTAAAGTGCCTGTTATTACACACGATTTTGATGAACATCAATGGAGATCGGTTGGAAAAATTTTATTAAAAGGATGGGTGGATGAAAAATACTACCCAATTTATTTATCAAGAACCTTCATGGAAACCTGCATTTTTGGTGAATCACTCTCCGATTTAACACAGGATCTGTTACAACATGTTTCTGAGATGGATTCTAGTATTTTAAAAGTGCTCTTAAAAATCTTGATAATGTTGAGGAAGACGAATTGCTTGAGTGTTTAGACAGTTTGCAATGTAAGTGGAAACCTGACAAAACCAATATTCACAAGTTAATAAATGACTTAGCTCATAAAGAATTGATACAAAAACCTATGTTTATTATTAATTGTTGGAGTGACATATTAACGGGAAAAATAAAAACAAGAAATTAACGAAATCTACGACATTCACAAAAATTTAGCAAAAACATTTTAAAGAAACTTGAATTTGAAGAACCTTTAAGTAGTGCCCAACAAATTGTAGCAAATTTTGTAAAAAATTTATACGCGAGAGTGAAGAAAAACATTAACCAATTTTTTACGATTTGTAACCGGTGCAAACGTAATAATACTTGGAAAATCAATCAAAATATCGTTTTCTTCTGAAACCAACAATTTTATTCGGTGCCCATCAGCTCATACGTGCGGTTGTTTATTGTTCCTACCGACGACGTACGATTCATACACAGAGTTCAGGCATGAATTTAACTCCGTTTTAAGTTCAAATATATGGGTAATGGATATTATTTAATCTCAGTGTTTATTAAATTTTCTCATATTGTGTAATATATTAACATTTTTGTTTCAATTGGTGCGGCGCGGCGGGCGGATTATAAATAAACACGATTCAGAACTTGTGCATAGATATGCACATGTTCTGAGTCAAGAAGTTGAACATTTTCTTTCTTTTCATTATATTATCAACGATATTTTTATTTTATTTTGTTAAAATGTTTTTTTATGTATTATATTTTTACTTATGCATAATAATTTTTATTGTGTACGTTTGAATGAATGAATAAAATCTTGAATTTTATTTGTAAAAAAAATTACAAAACAAAAATAATCATGCAAAAAAAGGGTTTAGTAAATATTTGTCGTCTATAAGCTACCGAATACATTACATTGTATTAGAGATGTTTACGTCAGTCAAGTACCCAAAATGCCGAGTCCAATGAAAGACATAAATAGAAACAATTGAATTTGTCTTAGTATCCTAGCGACGAAGCATAAAAGCCTACTAATTACCTTAATAATTTCAATAATTCCAATATTTTAGATAAAAGTACGTTTTATTTAATAACGGTAAATGATAGGCATATAGACCATTTGAAAAAATTGTTCTAAATTTAATTCTCTACCGATGTCCGTAAAAAAGTAGGAGGTTTCCATTTGAAAAAATTAAGTTATCGTTATTTGAAGTTTCTCAACTTCACAAATTTATTGTGGCATATCCAAAATAGTTACATACATTTGCAGCCATTCAATTTAAATGGCATTCTTCCTGCTATTATTTGGTATTTTTAAGTTTTTCTGTTGTTAGTAGTACAGAAGTTATGATTTTCTAAGAAACCCTTGAGTGGCCATTTTTCATAAAAGTTGTAATATCTCAGTAACCATGGCAACTAAGTAAACATAACTTAGACCAAAAATGTAGCAAATTAAACCAATATTCCAAAAGTTTAAAAAAAAATACATAGTTCCATTTAAAATACGGAAGTCGAGTTCTATTTCCGGTATAACCGGAAGTGCTACAAAGTTTTAAATATTTTAGAGAGAGATCGCATTTCGAAACCCTATCGTGCAAAGTTTCAAAATCTAGATCTTGATCATTCTCTCATAACGTCTAATGATTAAGGCGAAATCAATCACCCTGTATAAGCTACTTATCTCAATTTTCGGCAAATACAACCTGAAAATATTAAAGTCAAATAGAATTGTAACAGTTGTTTTACCAATAGTATATTTTATTACGCCTTATAAGATCATTTTACAATGCATCTATATATTGTCCAATTTTTTCTCTAAGAAATATATAAAGATCAACCAACTCATGGACATCTTTAGAAATAGTTTTACTATTTTCTTCCATTACCAAATTGCATAATTCGTGAACATCCTCATCACATGATATGTTAATGTATTTGCATTGTTCTTTGCATACATCAATTTCTTCTTGTGCTATTGAAGATAAATAACTTTTTGTACCATATATTTCGGGTGCTTCAAACATAATGAAAGGTCTTCCTTTCGGAGCGATGCTTCTTTTGTTTGAGCTGATGAAGTGGGAATTCCATTCTAAACAGATGGTGTCCAAGTCATGCTAAAAAAGTAAGAAATGAAGCATATTATTTTCTGATTTGTTCAATAAATGCTTTTATTGTAGGGTTTACTGAAAAGTAAACTATAGTCTGTCTATTTAAAATAGTGTTCTAAACGATTAAAATAAGTATGTAATTGTAAAATTCTATGGAATTCTAATACCATTTAACTTATTTACTGCAATATTCGTTCTTAAGCCAACGTAACATGAAATACATTAGAAGCTAAAATCGGCTAAAATAGTTTCTCACGTTTTCTTACCTGCCTCGATACTTGATCTAAATATAAAGTGGTTCCAGAACTTATTTGAGTATATTTTTGATTTTCAATTTACTATTTTCCAGAACAATTTTTCATGCCAACTCACAAAATCTACTTACCTGTACAGCTTCCATAAAAACAAACTGGATTAATGATTTATCCAGAAAATTTCCATCAAAAAAGCCATTGTCTTTTAAACATTGAAAAATGTTCATCCAAAATTGGGCAGAATGTTTCCGTAAAATAGACCACCATGCCTCTATCCTTTGGTTAGCAGAACTTTTGCCATATAAAAATATCAATCTCCGAAAAGGCTGTTGTTCAGAGAAGAATAATTGCATTTGTTCGACATACACGTTTTCTGTCCCCATATCAGTTCGTAATATTTTTGGACAACCCTTAAGAAATTCTACAGTTTCTAAAAAATATCCAGCAATTACTGCTGGATCACTATTTGTATAGCACGCCTTGAGCCACATAATATGACGGGAATATCCGTCAATACATCCATTTACAGCGATACCATAGGGTTTGAGCTTGTCATAGGAATCCAAATGCCACAAGAAATTGGGTCCATTATTTAAATATTGCCGGCGACGTAATCTAGACCTTCTTCTTAGATCTACGCCTTCTGAATCGTAAATATTTAAAGCTAACCTGACTGCTTCTTGTTGAACCCTTAAGCCATTTTGAATGCAACGTTGGTGCATCCACTTATATCCGTGTAGTTGACCAGATGTCATTAATTGCCCATTCAGAAAAGCGATTAACTCATCAACGGTGCTGTGATTTTTTCGCCTAAATAAATTCATTGCTTTTAGTCGCCTTTTTAAAAGTACTTTCACTGATAACAATATTATGACGTGTGTACAATAATCCTAGCACTTCTAGGTACCGCAAACCCAACGTAAAATAATTTCTAATATAAATATCTAAACTAGACGATGAATCCATTTAACAGTACTCTGAGTGTTTAGTTACTAAACAAAGTGTTTAAATTTGTACACAATATTACACAAAAACACAGGGTTTGCTATCTCACAACGCAATGCAACAATCTCATAATTTACACATTTTTTCTGTAAATTTACAGATTTGTTTCTGTAAATTTACAGATCTTTTCTGTAAATTTACAGAAAATAATATATAAATTTACATATTTATTCTGTAAATTTAAAGATTTTTCTGTAACTTTACAATTTTTTGTAAATGTACACATATTTTCTGTAAGTTTACAGATTTAATCGGTAAATAATGAGAAATAAGAATTATCCACTGACACTAATACGCCGTCGTATCACTTTAGTTAAAACACCTTAATAACTTTATCTCTTAATAAAAGACTGTACATTGATGTCAAGTCAAACTGTATTATATTTGTACGGTTTGTCGTATTATATTTGTATAAAATGACTAGCGATGATAACTCCACTTCGGCAAATTAAGGAACTAAAATTCAAAAGAATTCATACAATTCTGAGCCACTAAATATTTGAATCTACAGAAGTCTGTGAACACATTTATGAGATTTGATGTTAACCTAATAGAGGACTCATTAAATACGCGCAAAACTGCACACCGATAATAACCTTACTTTTTAAATTGTGAACTTATAATGAGAAAACAAACCTAAGCCACATATATGGCTCAGATTGAAACCCTAGCTTAGATTTGTATGCCCAAATTAGTATGACTGGGTCAGGTTTGAGTGATTCCTGAAAATATAATATATATATATATATATATATATATATATATATATATATATATATATATACACATATATATCTGGCATTTTCCCGCTCTACAGGGAAATCAAAACAAAATGAAAATCGGAATACTCAATTCTTGTGAAAACGCTGAACAACTTTTGTTTGAAACGTTTCTTCCTAAAATACATACTTTTAAAGACATTAACGATAATTTGCGGAAAATCAAAGAAAATTGTATATATATGTAAAAAACAATGTTTTCCGGGTTTGGAGGTTTTCTCGTGTAAGCATATTATTTTTAACATATTAAAAGAGAAGCTGGCAACAGCGTAAGTTAAAAAGACAATCCGGCAACGTTGGCGGGTTTCCGTTGTGATGTTGGTTACTAGTTTTTAAATGTCTGTTGATGTAGTACATGCTGTCAATTTGTTGTAAAATTTGTCGTTGAAAGTAAAGGCCATCCTTACAACGTCAGATGTGGGGTTACCAGTGATTACCAGTGATTACCAGAAGTTGAAGCTTAATTACCGTAGAAGTGAAATTCCGAGATTATTAAGACGGCGAAATTTATATTCCGTGCCATGCCGATCACTCGTTCTGGTGGTTATGCTGAAGAGGTTCAGGGAGACCTAGGGCAAAGAACCAGTAGTGATGACAATGGGGCTGTAGGATATGCAGGACCGTCTTCGGATGCAACGGGAATGAACGTTTCGATTCAAGATTTGGTGAAATTGGTTGTGTCAAGCATGAGAGAAGCACAAGTAAGCCAAGATAAGCGTGTAACCAATGCAGAAATTGCTGCGTTATTACCAGAGTTTTCGGGCTCAAGTGATGAAGATGCAGCATCCTGGTTCCAACGGATTGACACCGTTAAAGATGTACATAAGGTTAGCAGTGACGTAATGGTTATAATTTTAGCAGGCAAGCTAGTGGGAACAGCACATTCATGGTTTCATTCTAAGCCTTGTTATGCCGCTCTTACGTATTCCAGCTTAAAGTCCACCATGATTTCAATGTTCAGTCGGCGAGAAAGTAAAATTAGTCAAATGCGTAAGTTTGATGCTCGAAAGTGGAGAAAAATGAAAGTTTTACATCATATTATCACGACAAGTTAATGTTAGGAAATCAGTTAAACCTTACTGATAGCGAATTGATTGATTATCTAATTGATGGATTCGATAATGCAGTATTACAGTCTCAAGCGAGGATCAGTCGTTTCAACTCTGTAGATGATCTCCTAAATGTGATGAATAGTTTAAGCAACTTTGAACGGGGTGTGTCTAAAGCCAATGTGTCTTCATCAGTTCCTGTTAGAAATCCGGTAGATGAGCAATCCAATGTATTAAAATGTTTTAGGTGTAAAACGCATGGTCATTATGCTTCAAAATGCCCTAGCAAGAAATGCTATCTATGCAATGCCGTGGGTCATTTCAAGAAAGACTGTCCGAGACTAAATGCCAAGGTTCCTGCCGATAGTACAACAATGTTACTCGAAAGGGGTCTAGAAGTTATTCCAGCATATGTGTTGCCTATTATGATTGGGGAAGCTGATCCAGTCAATGTGAAAGCCATTGTAGATACTGGGAGTGGAATTTCATTATTGAAAAGGAGGTTCGTGCCCTGGTCACGTATGCAGCCCAATGCACATCAAAGCACCTTTGTTGGTATAAATAATAGTAGTTTAAACATATTAGGTATGTACTTGCCTCAAATTACGACAAATTTTGTTAAATTTGTAGTAGATTTCTGTGTAGTTAACGATGATGTAATGAGCTATGATTGCTTGCTAGGTCGTGATTTTATTTCAAATCAGAATATTAATGTTAGTTTTCAAAATGATGCAGTAACAGTATCATCGAAAGTAGGTAATGACTCTGAACGAAAGTTGATGAGAGATGAAAGTGAAATGGAACAGCTTATGTTGATAGATGTGGGTGACGATAAAAACTTTAGTTTGATATTAATGAGGAGGTTTCACCTAAAGATGCTAATGATTTCATTACATTGTATAAAGCGGATTATTTGGATGTTGAGCGCTGTGGGCAACGTAATGTAAAATTTGAAGCATCTATTCGTCTAGAGGATAAGCATGATTATTTCTTTTATAAGCCTCGTAGACTTTCGCATTTTGACAAAATTGCCGTTAATGATATTGTTAGTGATCTATTAAGTAGAGAAATAATTAGACCGAGCATGTCACCATATGCATCGCCAATAGTATTAATAACTAAGAAAAATGGGTCAAAACGAATGTGCATTGACTATCGCGATTTAAATAAAGTGGCTGTGAAGGATCGTTTTCCAATTCCTTCGATAGATGATCATTTAGACAGTTTACGTAGCAAAATTATTTTAGCAAGCTTGACTTACGAGATGCTTTTTATAACATTTCATTAGATGCAAATTCGTCATTATATACGTCCTTTGTAACACCTCAAGGCCAATATGAATTTTAAGATTGCCTTTCGGGTTCTGCAATAGCCCCTCAATTTTTGCGAGGTTTATAACTCAAGTATTTCGTGAATTAATGGCTAGTGGTGAGGTATTGGTATACTTTGATGATATTATGGTAGCCACAGAAACTATCTATCAAAATTTGGTCATACTAAAAAAGGTATTTAACTTACTAGTTGAAAATTCTTTGGAATTGCGAACCGAAAAGTGCAGTTATTTGAAAACAAAAATTAATTACTTAGGGTATGAGATATCTGGGGATGGTGTTGCTCCAAATCCTGAGAATGTAAAAGCTGTAGTTAATTACCCAGTGCCTAGAGATACGCGAGAATTGCATAGTTTTTTAGGGTTGAGCGGATATTTTCGTAGATTTATACAAGATTATTCACTTATAGCGAGACCACTTTTTAATTTGATTAGAAAGGGTATTAAATTTGACTTTGGGTCGGAAGAATTACGAGCGATGGAATGTATTAAAGAATGTTTAATTAAGGCGCCAGTCTTGGCCATATATTCCGTGTTGGCTGAAACCGAGTTGCATTGTGACGCGAGTTCACACGGGTACGGTTGTATATTGCTTCAGAAACAGTCAGATGGTAATTTCCACCCAATTAGCTATTTTAGTAAACGTTCCACCGAATTAGAGAGTCGATATCATAGTTATGAATTGGAATGTTTGGCGATTGTATACGCGATTAGACGTTTCGAGATGTACTTACGGGGAATTCATTTCACCATCATCACGGACTGTAGTAGTATTACTTTAACCTTTGCAAAACGTGATGTAGTGCCCCGAATAATGAGATGGGTTTTATTTTTACAAGATTTTAATTACAGTATTCGTCACAGAGCTGGTTCATGAATGACACACGTAGATACTCTAAGTCGTATCCCGGAAATTTTACTAATACAAGATAATCCGTTAGAGTTTACCTTATCAGTTAAACAAAACGCCGATGACGAGATCCGAATAATCCGCGAGCAATTAGAAATTAGCGAAAGTTCAAAATACGAGTTAAAGAACGGTTTAGTTTATAGGAAATATGACAGCCAATTATTATTTTATGTGCCTCGAGTTATGGAATCTGACATTTTGTATAAGTATCATACAAACATGGGTCACGTCGGACTTGAAAAAACATTAGAGTTGATAATGCGTAGCTATTGGTTCCCAAAATTGCGTTCAAAAATTAAAGATTTCATTAGTAATTGCTTAAAATGTATAATGTATTCCTCAAATAGCGGTAAAAGAGAGGGGTTTCTACATAGTATACCTAAGGGTAGTATTCCATTCGATACTTTGCATATTGATCATTTAGGGCCTATGGAAAAAACTAATAGAAATTTCAGACATATACTCGTAGTTATTGATGCGTTTACTAAATTTATAAGGTTGCACGCATGCAAAACGGTAGGGGCTAGTGAAGTAGTCAAATACATGAGGAATTATTTTCGTATTTATAGTATTCCTAAGCGTGTTATATCTGATAGAGGTACTGCGTTTACTTCGACGGAGTTCAGTGAAATGTTAGAATTCAACAATGTACAGCATATAAAGGTTGCGACCGGTACCCCTCGTGCGAACGGGCAGGTAGAAAGAGTGAACCGCGTTTTGACTCCTATGATAGCTAAAGTCTGTCCTTCTCTAACCGATGGGATGAAGTTTTGCACAACGTTGAATTTACATTAATAACACTGTTAGTAAGGCCACAGGGAATACGCCGTATCGTTTACTTTTTGGTATCAATCAACGAGGAGAAATTGATGATGCACTAAGAGAATTTTTAGTAGATGATATTTATAATGATTTACAAACAGTTAGGGGCAAATGCGGTTGCGCAAATTGAACATTCTCAAAATTATAATATGCGTTACTACAATTTAGGTTGTAAAGCGGCTAAGTTGTATAATATAGGAGATTATGTGGTAATAACAAACACTGTAAATGCGCCTGGTATAAATAAGAAGTTGTTACCAAAATATAAGGGACCATATGTAATTCATAAAGTTTTAGGAAATGACAGATATGTTGTGAATGATGTCGAGGGATACCAGATTACTCAAATACCATTTGAAGGTGTTTTTGACGCGTCACGTTTAAAACCGTGGTCTAAAAACAATCCCTCCACAACCACATCTGAATTTGATCGGGTCGATCAAAGTGTCAGGTCGGCCGAGTTGTAAGCATATTATTTTTAACATATTAAAAGAGAAGCTGGCAACAGCGTAAGTTAAAAAGACAATCCGGCAACGTTGGCGGGTTTCCGTTGTGATGTTGGTTACTAGTTTTTAAATGTCTGTCGATGTAGTACATGCTGTCAATTTGTTGTAAAATTTATCGTTGAAAGTAAAGGCCATCCAAACACTCGGACTATTTTTTTCGTAATCTACGGAAAATTTCCTAACTTTTACCACCCTTATCTCATTTCCCAAAAAAAAGTCCCAATTCTCGAAAAAACCTGGAAAATGACTGTACTAAACAGTATTACTCAAGTTTTGTGCAATATACTTTACTTATGAATTATACGCTATCAACTTCTGGCCACTGTGAATAATCTTGCCACACGGGTTTTTAAAGGATTGTAGCTCCGCCATTGAAATTGGATGCTAAAATAATAAACATTTAACCTATAAGTAATTAATGTAAACCGACGTACCTGTACAGTAATAAAAGTAAAGAAGGGAGTTCTGACAACAACTATTATTTAACAAACGCAACGAATATTATAAAAATAATACAAAATAACTACGCAGTAAACCAACGACAAAATATGAATGTCAATGTCAAATGATGCATGTCATATTGTCATTAACTCATTTATTCGGTCGGTGAAGTAGACGTTGACACAGTAAAATCTGTAGAAATACCCCCAATGTTGCCGGCTTTTGTCTATTTCTAATTCCCTAACTCGTATTTAATATGTGATTTAGTCAATTACTTAGTAATTTGTCATGTCAATTGTAGATGTAAACTAGTTAAGGTTTCTATCTACGTACATAACAATTAGTATTTTCGAATTTGCGCCAATAAAAATCATGACTAGCCTTACGTTAGTTTACTATACTTGTTTTTATTGTAAAAGTGACAACGGCACATTTTTAATATTTGACACAGAAACCTACGTATTTTAAGCGGTGTAAACCTGCACCATGTTTTAACCAATCAACGCAAAGGCCAGACTTGCCCTATACCTTCCTTCGCTTTACTCTTAGCTGGAATGAACTATAGTGTAATCTCCTTAACCCTAACCTTAATTTTTGTGTATTGGTTAATTTTCTTCTACTTTTACCTTCCTTTATTTTCTATTTGCTTATTTTAGTCCTGTTATTGCTTGTTCTCTATGATTTTGCATTCCCTTTTATTATTTCCATGGTTTTTATCAAGGCTAAACACATTTCGAAATTTTTGTTTCAGGTAAGCATAAAATAAGTTTGTAATTTATTATTAATAATCTGCTTGTATCTTAGATTGACAACATGTGGACGGCAATTCAAATAAGGTGCGAGGTCGTTTATTTCCAAAACATAGCCCAGACTGTAAGGTACCTGCGGCATTTAAGGCCCAGTTAATTTGATCCTACTTTTTTGCAAAATGTGACAGAGGCAAACATCAAAATACCAAAATTGTTTTAATTTGTACTTTGATGAATGATATTTTATGTGTGATGTAAGTCCTACAAGTGTGTGGAGTTTTTAATCTGCTTTTCAAAAAGTTGCAGTTGGGCCTTATTTTCCGAAAGTTCGGTTAATAAGGCCCAGTGAAGAAATTGAGGTTGTATAATAAGGCCCACCTGGAAACAGGCAAAAAAGATAAGTAGATCTTTTTTTCCAAAAACAAAGAGTTCGCATCTCAATAAAGTATAGAATGAGTTTTCAGACTAAATGAAGTAACAGCATTAGGAAGAACATAATTTTATTTCTTTGAAACTTAAATTAACTGAACTTAACTTTGGTTTTCCAGACTAGAGAAGAAAATAAAATAATATTCACGTTTTTATAAAAATACCATACTGAGACAATAGTTAAGAATTTTAAGCTTTAAACTAAATACAAAGCACGCACTTGAATATTTCCTGGTCTTTTTTGTGAGGCCAACACATATTTCGTGACACCAAGAGCCGCAAATCACACATCGCCTCATGTCAAGTTGCTTTGTTTCGTCACACACAAAGCAATACCAAGACTCTTTTTCCTGGAGGATATTATTCTCTGCGTGCTTACCCACATTCGCTGATGTTGATGGAGTTGGATCCTCTCTTTTTTGGAAGCAGCAGGTTTGGGCTTAGGATTCTTAGTTATTGAAGTAGAAAAGAGATCTTTGGTTACGATCTGAGCCTTGTAATTGAGACTTTCTCTTTGAGTTTTCCCTTTAAATTTGTACAATTCTGGGGTGGGAAGCAGCTCTTTAAACGAAGTATTGAGATCTTCATCTTTTGTCTGTGTTTGCCCATGAACAGGTGCTTCAGAACGATTTCCAATCTTATCAGAAACTTTTTCATAGGCAGCATTCTTCAGAATATTACTCAGTGCACTCAATGGTACATCATCTGCTGAGTCGTTTGAATCGCAATCATGGAGATCAATAGGATGGTCGTTTCCATTATTGCGCCTAATGCCGTCATTCTCTTCGGTCTCCAATGGTTCCATTGCGAAAGGACGTTCGGTTGCTAGCGAAGGTGCGAAAGCTGATTCTGGGATAACAGTACGATCAAGTGGATATATGCCTGTTGCTTGGAAGCCGCTCAAAATATTTTCTGGTGTCATACATTTCGGCCAAACTAGAGAAAATTTTGCCAAAGCGATGTTTGTTCAGTTTACGATCAGGGTGTGCATCCCAATACCTGAGAAGTTCTTGGTCCCAGTGATGTTCGAAAGACCTGTAGACAGCTTTGTCCAACGGTTGAAGTTCATGTGTTGTATTAGAGGGTAAGCAGTATAGCCTTATATTTAGATCTTCTGCAACCGTGACGATGGAAATATCCAAATGGCAAGCAGCACCATCAAAAATAAGCAGGATTTTATTTGGACCCTTGTAGCGATGTAGATGCGTTAGAAATTCAATGAAGAGTTGATTTGTCATGCTTCCTTTGTCAGCCATTCTGACCAAGGTACCTGCTGGTAGGTTATCTGTCCATTCGGGTTTCAAGCGCTTTCCTTTGAATAGGACCATAGGTGGGATACTATTTCCAAGAGCATTGCAGCAGCCAGCGATTGTCACATTTTCAGCATGTTCAGGTGCAACTAAGTGGATACGTCTGGCACCTTTTTGTCCAATGACCAGCTGTTTATGGTGAATAGTAAGTCGGCACCCCTTTTCGTCCATATTGAAAATATTTTGTGGGTTCTTATGTAAATCCATTTCCTCAAAGATTTGGGCCAGCTTATCAAAGTGATCTCCGACTATGAATTTATTCAATTTTTGAGCACGAGCTGGATTCATTAGCTGAGCCTTGCGACGCGCCAAGACGGGATTTCGTTTCAAGAACCCATATAGCCAATCCTTTCCAGCGATTTCCTTTGCAGCATTGAATGGATTTTGGATGTTGTTTTCACGACAGAATTTGAACGCAGAGCGACGTACCAGCATTGGTGTTAGAGGCATTCCTATCTCACACAGACGAATTATTCTTGCAGAAAACTCTTCTTCTTGGTATTTGGTTAATACACTGGATCGCCCAATTTTTTATCCATAATTCCAGAAGCCAGGTGATTCCTTAGAGTTCTTCTGGGTACATTAAATCGTTGAGCAGCTTCTCTTTGAGACATTTCTCCGGCGTTTATTGCGTTAATTGCAGCTTTCAACTGCTCAGGAGTCCATGAAGCGCGCTTTAATTTTGGTGGCATCGTTGTCGAGAAACTACCCAAAAGATATAATAATACAAAAAGTCCTTTAGAATGACCTTCGCATGAAAAGATTCTTCCACAAGGCACCCTGTTTTTGTCAACTGACTGCGGCTATAATTTTCCGTAAACGCAATAACGATAATGTGAAAGACACTCATGATTTCTATGATTTCATTTCAAAACTCCTTTTGGGTAATAAGGCCCACCATCGTCGTGTATTAAGGCCGGGCCTTAATACACGACGATGGTGGGCCTTATTAGCCGAAAGGAGTTTTGAAAATGAGTTTCATTAATTGAGATAACGGCCTTCAACATTGAATAAATCGACCAGGGTGTTGATGATTTAAATACTTCTGACTTCTCAAATAAATACGCTACAAGCACATTTTCTGATGTTTTTGCCTTTTTTCCAAGACACCACTTAAGATAATCATTGTAAGTTTTTATAGAAATTTTCCGCGATTTTTGCGGAAGGAGGTCAAAAGAAACACGACTAGCGACCACTTTTGGTCGCATACAAGATATCGGAAAATCTTCCATGTTTTTCTTAAATAATAATTTGATGCTTGCAGTTTTACAATATGACAGTCACTGTGAGTGACAAATGAAAAATTATGTAAGGTACCTATGATGATAATAATAAAGTAGATTAACACAATTTGTAAATGTTTTTACTTTATCTTTTTTGTATACGAAAATAATGGAACGTGTAAAAAATTATGTATGCAGCTCGGCCATAAAGCTGGCCCTCGTCCTGATTGTAACGTACATTCCTCTGGGCCTAAAACAGCTACTTTACGCCATTGCTACATAAATAACTATTTATTCTTAGCATATAAATACATCGAGCAGTCTTTATCAAAGAAACCGGAGGTCCATGATATTTTTAGCAGGAATTCATATTAATTGTCCTAAACTATTGACATCTATCTCATACGCAACATAGTGTTGTATTAAATTCTTTGTAATTTTTTAACACAGAGTAAAGCATCATTCCGGAAAATAATTATTTAAATATTTTAATAAATAATTATTTCCTCCTATAAAGTTGAACAGTAATCATTTGGTTTCAACTCATATCCTCGGTAAATAAATTTTGAATAAAAGTTGAAACTTGCCTGTTATTTCGTATTTTGAATTTTCAGAAGCCGAGAATTTTCCAAATTTATTATTCTCACTGATTCAGTAGTTTACAAATTTTAGTTGACATTTTTTTTACTAGAGTTAAACAAATGTTCTTGCAAGACGTAACGCAGTGCGAATATATTTTAAATTGACGATTATTAGTCTCATAAAGAAAACACCATACATTTCTTAGAGGGTCTACGTTGCGTAACACTCTACCAGCGTGGATAAGATTGTGAAATGCAGGCTTTAACGTAACATGAAATAGTCGAATATAATATAATCAGAACCAATCCACAATTGCACACGGTTTCGTCGCCACACAGTACAGGTTTATACTGTTCTTCTGGGGCACCATACATAACACTTACATCACAATATAATATTTAAAATGTACCGTACGATTAAATAAATAAATAAATCCAGTAATATTAGATTAGTTGAATTAATTTCAAATTCCACTAAAATATCAATAATTTCAACCAAATTTATTAAGAATAACCAAACTTCATCATCGAGTGGAACGAACTCCCCTACCAGGCCCGGTGCCCGTAGACGTACAACGACGATGCGTGTACACGGCGTTCGATGGGCGGCATGGGTACACATGAAGGTCCAAAAACGTTTGGAGTAGAGAATAATTATTGAAAAGTACAACATGGAAATGACCAGAAAAAATATTGCATTTGCGTATATAGTGTATAAATATTATTGCCAAAATAGAAAAAGGAAATATTGGGTGCATCCATTTGTTAGTGTACGTCATATAACGGGTTATTTATTGATCTCAGAAATGATGAAGCAAAGTTCTTTAATTATTTTCGCATGAGTATTAAATCTTTTGACGAACTTCATGCAAAATTATACAATTCGATAAAGAAGCAAGATAGAGCTAAATTATTATTTTATGGCCCCAAACTGCGCGAAGCGGATCAGCTGATGATTGTGTACAGGTCTACATGAAAACATACTATTTGTTCAATATACAGGGCTTATTATATATTATACACAAGAATCTTCAAAACTGATGGATTCTGTATTTTTTTATTGAAATTTTCTGCATCAGTTGGAATTGTGCATTTGAAATTCTTACAATTGTTACATTTAATTCTAATTTACAATTACATATATTAACAAGATTTATAACGTAGTTATAAAATTATTTTTTTTAACACTTAATGTTTGTACGTGGAACTGAATGTATCGTTCTGTGGTATCGTTGACTTGTTAATAAATGTAATTGCAAATTAGCTTTACCTGTAATAATTGCAAGATTGTCTTATTAATCAAGCTATAAAGCAACAGTAAATAGCAAAACGTTTACTTTTTCTTCCACAAATTAATTGATTATTGTGTATATGCATGCTATCATATTTGATTAATTAATTTAAATCAGAAACATTACATTCAACATCTTACAGTACACATTTATTTCGCATTAAAACGGTAAGACTTATTTAAATTTTAAAAATACATTTACGTTCGTAAAAGACGGGTCTTTAATTTTGGTCTTTTGACTTTTTCTCGTAAAACGTAAAATTATAGGTCAAAAACGTGTTCGAAAAATGTCAAAAAAAAAATTTTTTTTTTCGCGGCGTAGTAGAAAGACTTTTTAGAGATTTTGAAACGACATTATGAAGCGCTTAAAGGCTTAAACGATATATTCGACTTGTAATTGTTACATTTTTAGTTAAACGAAAGATTAAATTGCGATAAGCAAAAAACTGTAAAGCGGGATTCACACTTATGCATTTCCATGCAGCATTAAAAAGTGCTTGGGAAGATGAATGTTTAGATGCGTGACCTTGAAAATGTAGTATTAATTCACACTAGTGCAATTATAAATGCGCGGTGATTTATCTGCCTTGGGATTTTATTTTTCACCAACTACTACAGTTTATATGGTATGTGTATGCCGAATAGGTTATACTGCCAATGTTAAAAATGGATTGCGAGGAAATTCTTCTGCTGACTATAATTGGAGCATCAGCGGCTCTTTTATTACCGAGGAAACGGAAATGGTGGGTGAAGCCATGGATACAAAAAAGAAATGATCATCATGGGAATATTCATCTTGTACATAATGAACTTGCGGCACTTGATAAAGATAGTTCCGAAAATTTTATAAGAATGGACGTAGATACGTTTGAAGAACTTTTAAATACGATTAAACATCAAATCGAGAAAAAAGACACCAAATTTAGGGATGCCATTCAGTGGCGGCTTAGCACATTTTGGCGCCTGATGCACACTTCAACAATGCGCCCTAGCAAGCCATTTACTTTTTCCCTAATAACACTTACCTTTAATAGATATTTTTGACATTTATGCAACACTCAAAATCAAAAATAAAGTTACTGTTACTCTCACTACAACAAAATTGTGGTTAATTATAAATAAAAATATTCAAGTAAACTAACGAACATATATTATAATTAATAAAAGGGTGTGTTAAATATTACAATATCATTAATTTTAAAATTTACTTTTCTTGCTTTCAATGCCGCAAACTCGTTAATAATTTCCTTTACATCCAATTCCTCACAAATTTCACTTTCAATTGACATCATAGATAATCCCACTAGTCTGTCCTGAGAGATTGTTGAACGAAGGTAATTTTTTATTAATTTTAATTTAGAAAATGACCTCTCACCACTTGCAACGGATACAGGTTGTGTTAACATAATTTTTAAAGATATTATAATATTGGGATATAATAACTCTAGACCGTTATCGTAAACGTATTGCAGAATACTAAGAGGTTCTTTCTGAGATGGAAGGAGATCTTTCAAAATGTTTAATTCACTATATAATTCAAGTCCCGATATGTCTTTGTCTTCGCCGTCTGTAAGGAACAATTCTAAATCGAAGCAATGTTTTTTTAAAATATCTTCATTTAATTCAAACAAATCTTTGAAGTTGTACAGAAATGCAAAACTGTTGGCATGTTGCGTCAATAAGTCAAATCTATTTTCTAAAGAACTACAAACAGTGTCCAATATAGGTAGAAAAAAGTGTGTCTTATATTTGAATTTTGTATCAACTGGAGTTTCATCCACAGATTCATAATCAAATTGTCTTTTACGTCTACGTAATTTATTTTCTTTGAAAATAGGAGTTATGTCTAGGTCCATATCAGTTATTAATTTTTCCGATGTAGCAATAACTAAGTTGAAGCTACTGTCCGATCTATACTGTTTAATATATAGAATTAATTGTTTCAATGCAGTTATTGAATTATTTAAATTTTGATTCGCATTTTGAAGAAGCTTACTCACTACATTAACTCTACTTAAAATATCATCCCAGATCACTACACAGCACACGAATTCGAATTCTTTCATTTTTCTTGCGATTGATTGTGCCTCATGTTTTGTATTATTATCCATCCTGTTACTTTCATAAACATCAATTAGAGCATCGATAATTTTATCGAATTGAAACCTGAGTGGACGGATAGCATCTACTCTAGATTCCCATCTGGTATTCGACAATGGTTTCACAGTAATATTAACTCCCAACGCTTGGGTGAAGCACTAAAAAATTATATATTTCTTCAACTATTCTAAAAATGAAATTGTCTCAGTGGAAACCTTTGCAGCATCGTTTACAACTAGATTGAGTGTGTGAGCGGCACATGGAACGAAAAATGCCCGCGGATTCAAATTTAAAATATGCTTTTGGACACCAGAATTTTTTCCCCTCATGTTGGCTCCATTATCATACCCTTGACCCCGTAAATCTTTCAAATGTAGGTTTAATTCTTCCAATTTCCTAACAAGGTAAGTGGACAATCCTTTTCCGGTTGTGTCGGAAACCTTTATAAAACCCAAAGAATGCTCGTTGATCGACATCAGGCCATAATCATTTTTGTGAACAAACCGTGCAATGATAGTCATCTGCTCATTATGACTTATATCAGGTGTACAATCTAGGATAATTGAGAAGTACTTAGCTTCTTGAATCATTAAAGTGATTTTCTTCAAAATTTTATTGAAACCAAAGAAATCACTTCGTTCTGTATATTTTTTCCTATATAGTGTACAGCTAACTGTTTATTATTTTCTATTCTTGTTACGTGATTTAACATAACAACGTCAAATTTGGAAAAAAGCTCTACCATTTTCAAGAAATTTCCGTTACGGCTATCATTTAAGACATCTGACGATCCACGAAGAGCCAAGCATTGTCTTGCTAAATATTTTATAATTTCAATAATTCTTTCTAAAACATCGCACCAGTGTCGTTTCTCTTTTACGTACATTTTTTCTAGCTCAGCATCAATAGAAGTAAAATTTTTTAAACTTTTTTGTAATTCTAGCCATTGTATAAATGCTTTGGAATGAGCTGGACTCACATCATGCAATTTAAGCGTTCTCGTCATACTCTGCCAATTTGAAAACCCCTTGCCACTTAAAAAATGATCATCATTTCTAAAAAATTTACAGCAAAAACAATAAACACAATTTGAAGAAACCGAATAGATAACCCACGATCTGTGAATGATTTGATTATTCGACAATTTTCTAGAATAGTACACATTTGAGAAACTTCTTCCATTGTCATCTTGAGGAAATTGATTGAGCCTTACTTGTAATGGTCCTAGTTCGATTATCGTTTTCCTGATTGCGGCTGTGACTGTCTGTGGCCAATTTGCGGGGTCCCTGAGATCTGAATGTTCTACATCGCTGGGAGAATCTTCACAAGATGAACTGGTCTCAACTTCTGGCACAAACATGGTTTTCGACCTTTTTGCGCCCGAGACGATCTCAGACAATGAATCACAAACCTTCGCTGGTGGATGCCACGACGAGCAGCTTGCCATCGATATTTCTGCTTCGCAGTAAGTAGTACTTGTTTGATTGTATATATTTATATATTTGTTAAATAACATAGATTGTAAAATACATCGTTAACTAAATAATACATTCTGATAGCTTACACATAGGCGTACATCTTCTATATTAGTGGCGGTGTCTCTATACACGCTATACTCAAACACCTCCCCTTTAAGTCTATTATCTCACAATTCATAAATTTAAACGAACAGTTGGTTTGATTACTCTACCAAACTTAGATTTATGTAAGTCACAGTATTTTGAAGGACGTTCCGTAACCCTATCATTACAAATATTGTTGCTACGACTAGTGCTAGGTAATATTATATCGGAAGTCTGATCATCAGGAAGCAGTTCTGGTTTTAGAATGAAATCTTGTGTTTTAGTTTGTGACAATTTAATTTGACCAGAATTTCGACGTAATATTCGATTATCGCTCTGACGCTTTACCCAATAAGATCTAGGTTCATTGGCTTGATCTTTGATTACAGCTTTTGCCAAGTTTTATCATTAACAGTTTTATTACAACATTATCCCCTTTCATAAAATCGTTATGCGATTTTCTAGCAGTTTTATTGTAATTTTGTTCGCTGTAAGTCTTTTCTTTGCAAAGAGCATCGTACACATGTGTTATGACTTTAGGTACTAACTTTGAACTTTGTACTGGTAACAATGTACGTAATCGTCTACTTTGAAGAATTTGAGCTGGTGATACTTGTAAACTAACGATTGGGGTGTTATTATATTCCATTACATATTCCTTATAGTCACTACCGTCATCTCCACTTTTACGTAAAATCTGTTTTGCTATATTTACATATTTTTCGGCGAGTCCATTGCTCTTATGATGGTATGGGGTACATGTAAAAATAGAAATATCTTTCTTGTGATAATAAGATCGACATTCAAACGATAAAAATGGATTATTATCAGCTATAACTGTTTCTGGATAACCAAAACGTGTAAATACTTCTTGCATAGCATCTATAATAGCTTTTGACGATTTATTTTTAAGTCTTATTATCTCTAACCAGTGCGAAAAGTAATCGATTAAAACTAAAATGAATGTTGACCATACTCTAATATATCAACACCAACTTTATTAAATCTTAATTTTGGGACATTATGCGATAACAGTGGTTCTTTTGGTTTGGAGGGCATGTATTTTTCGCAAATCCTACAAGTTTTAATGTATGTTATAATATCGGATGACATGTTTGGCCAGAAAAATAGTTGTCTTGCCTTTGATATAGCTTTAGAAGTACCTATATGACCTTTATGAATTAAACTTAGCACAAATGTTTTCAGAGAATTTGGTACTATAATTTTATTTTGTAAAAGATAATATCATCTTCGATATATATATCATCCCTTATTTTATAAAATGGTTTGCATTCATTAGGTATTTCTGTTTCTTTTGGCCACCCGTTAAAATAATAGTTTATTACTTGTTTTAAATTTTTATCGTTCGCTATTTCTTTTTTAAACTCTGTTTTTCTTTTTCACTCATTGGTAAGTATTTAGTGACTAAATGAACCATTTCTAACATTTCTTTATCAGTGTCAGTGACTTTTAAACTTGCTCTTGAGAGCATGTCTGCAAAATGTAAATCTTTGCCTGGTACATAATAAACATTTAGATTGTATTTTAAAAGTTTAAGTCTTAGTCTTTGTAAACGCGTTGAACCAATTTTATTAATAGGTTTTTCATTATGGAAACGATTGGTTTGTGGTCAGTTTGTACATCAACATGAGAGTGATATATAAATTCGTGAAATTTTGAGTTCCAAAGTGTATAGATAACAATTCTTTTTCTGTTTGACTATAATTTAATTCTGAGTTATTCATGGTTCTCGATGCACATGCAACTAACTTTTGGTGTTGTCATACATTTGAAACATACAGGAACCAATGCCATTTTTGGAAGCATCACATTGCAATATTATTTTTAGTTCCATCATATGGTACTAAAGCAGGGGCTCTAGTAATTAGTGATTTCAATTTTTCAAATGATTGGTCATGTATTGGAAGCCATTGAAACTCTACATCATTTTTAAAAGTTGACACAATGGGTGCATATATTCCACCATTGCTGGAATATACCGTCTTATATAATTAAATGATCCAATAATTCTTTGCAGTTCTTCCTTATTTTTAGGTCTTTCTAATTTTACTAATGAATCAATACGATCTGGATCAATTTGCATACCTTTTCTGAGAATATTTGACCCATAAATTTAGCTTCTCTTTTTTATATTGAAATTTATCTTTATTAAATCGCGCTCCTACCTCTTTAGCTCTTTTAACAATTGTTTCTACTGCTTCATCGTGTTCACGCTCGTTCGCTCCACAAACAATCATATCATCATGACAGATAATTACATTTTCAATATTTCCAAAAATTCATCAACTTTCTCTTGGAATAGATCCTGTGAATTAGTCAACCCATATGGTAAAACACAAAATCTGTATATTCCAAAATGTGTTGCGAAACAGCATTTCCACGATGAGTCATCATCTAGTTTTAAATGGTGATAACCTTCAGAAAGGTCTAATACCGTAAATAATTTTTTTCCACACATTTTTGAACAAATTTCTTCAATAGAGGGGTTTATTCTAGGTTTACGTATTATTTGTCTATTTAAATCTGAAGGGTCTAAGCAAAGGCGAATTTGACCATTAGGTTTTTCAACAATAACTATTCTATTTATGCTAGCTCGCGGATCTAATTCGTCTACTTTAATTATTGCATTCCTACTAACTAACCTGTCTAGTTCATTTTGTAATGAATTTTTATAGCTATTGGAACTTTTGTTGGTGGATGACACACCTGCTCAAATTTATTCACAGTAGTTATACTATATTTACCCGGAAAACTCCCGTATTCATTAAATATTTCAAAATTTTGTTTAATGAATTCATCTTTTAAATTTGATTTTGTCATATTCACATTGTGTACTCTCTTTACTAAATTTAACTTCAAGCATGCTTTTCCACTTAACAAAATTTTATCTGCATTTTCTACTAACATAAAATTTTCATAAAATTCATAATTTTTGTTCTTACAATGTAAATAGACAACTCCTACTGGTTTATATTTTGAACCCTCAAACGCTTTTAATACAAGATTAGTTTCCCTAATTTTAAATTGCTGGTTGACTTGTTTGAAAATTTTTGTAGGCATTATGCTAACATCAGCACCAGTATCAATTTTAACTTTAAATTTTTACCTTCAATAATTATTATTTCATCCCACAAATTGTGGTTTAGTTTACATTTTACTTCAGATGAGTTACAAACATGTTCAATATCAATGCTACTCACAAAAAATCGTTTTCTTCGTTCTCATCTTGTGACTCACAATTTAAATATTTTACATTTCTTACCTTACATGCTACAGCAAAGTGATTTTCGATACCGCATTTTGTACATTTTGGCGAAAGGCTGGACATTCCCTCAATCCGTGAATTTTATGACATCTCCTACAACTAAATTTATAATTAGATTTAATGTTCCTATTTTGCACATTTTCATGGTTGCTTGCATTTCTTGAACCGTGATTCTTTATTACGTTTTTCTTGAAGTTGCTCTTGACTACATTTATTGTGGATTGGCATTCTTGTTGAAACTGTTCATTTTGGGTTTTGCTTTGTTCGCTTGTTCTGCAAAACATTATTGCTTTATCCAAAGTTAATTTGTCGATTCGTAGCAAAGCTTCTCTTGTTGTCGAGTCTCTTATTCCCATTACAATTTTGTCACGTAATGCTTTATCTTCTGCAGATTGGGTTGCATCTATTACATTATAATTACATGATTTTATAAGATGTCTACACTCGGTTAAAAATGTTCAAAAGCTTCTCCCTCCTTTTGGTTACGTTTTAAAAATTATATCTTTCGAAGCATTCATTTACACGAGGATTCACATATTTTGTGATTTCTTCAATCATAAACTCATATTTATCAGTCTGCTCTTGCGGAATAACAAATGTTGACATTATTCGTGCAGAATCTGTACCAATAATATTTCTCAGAATTGACAATTTTACTTTATCGTGGGATTCGTGCTGACCTGTTGCTATTAAATAGTCCTCGAAAGTTGTTCTCCAAAATTTCCATTCATTGGCAGCTGTTGTTCCTTGCAGATCGAAGTCTGGTGGAAGTTTTACTTGCCCAGTAGATAAAGCCATTATAAATTTTTCCTCGTGGTATTTGTGGGGTTATGTCACTTCTTCATAGATTTAAAATTTAATATTTGTCAAAATTTTTAGATTTTATTAATCCTCGACTGCGCCATGTTTGATTGTATATATTTATATATTTGTTAAATAACATAGATTGTAAAATACATCGTTAACTAAATAATACATTCTGATAGCTTACACATAGGCGTACATCTTCTATATTAGTGGCGGTGTCTCTATACACGCTATACTCAAACAGTACTGCCACCATTGGAAGAGTCTGCAGTTTCGTCGACGACTTGATCTTCCTCTAAGTTTGTTTTTTTAAGGAATTGGCTTAATGAGCCTCTGAGTTTCTGCTGCTCAAAGTCTTTTTTTGCCTTCCGTTTTCGATTCTCGGCTCCTGATAGCTTCTTTTTGCAATCCATCTGTAACATTTCGGTTTTTATAATTCTATGTGTAATTAATTAAATTAATTTAACTCCAACAGAATTGTAAAAACATTTCTACTGGAAATGATAACTGTTGAGTTATCAATTCCTTAAGAAGGACATATAGTACATTACAATTTACATCGCAATACGATTACTTGCAGCTTGCAATTATTATTTTGTACTATATACGCTTAAATAAATAAATAAGAGGAAACAAATTTTTTCATTTTTTACCTTATGCTTTTGCTGAAAACGAGCGGTAGATGATTAAAACGGTACGTTCACTAGCTCACTAGATTACTCGATTACTGCAACAGCCAAAGCGAAGTAACTACAAAATTATGACCTCCCGCCACCCCCGCAATTATCAGCCAACCGATTACCGATTTATGTAATTTCTTTTCAGTCGACTATGTATTTACAGGTCTTATTAATGTAAAAATCATCAGAAAAATCATTCATTAATGAACCCATTAATGTACTTATTTTCCGATTCATTAGTAATCGAAGTTATTAAATCACATCTATTAATACTATACTATAGGTAATAGAGAGGATTAATACTGTTCCAGTGTTCCCAAAAACATTATAAACGCCTCTCTGTACATACCTACTCGCTTCATAAAATGAAGTACACCAAATAATTTTTCTAAAGTTACACACTCACGCGTTATTTTTTATTTTTTTTGAATTTTTACTTCAATCATCACTTTTACTGTTTTAAACTTAGACAAGTAGTGTAGGTATTTTTCTTTTTATTTTAGATAATACCATTATTTTTAAATAGTCAGTATTGTATCTTGCCGTTTAGCAAGCCAGTTATTTTACGGGACAATTAAATAGTTATTTTAACAACTAAAACTGTTTATTCTTCAACATACAAATTTCTTGTGTCCCCCTTCGTATTAACATTTACAAATTCCTATCTGCTAGACATGCGTATATTAACATTAACAAATACATAACACGCTTCCTCTCAGAGAAAGTAGACTACATGCCAGGGACAAACCTCTCCGGAGGCTTTAATTGACTGCGACGTCTAAGTTCTCTGCATACACTTTGAGGTGTTGGATTTAAAACTGTATTCGAATCAACGTCTTCTACTAATTCTGATATAGGTATAAAACTATTAGAAGGTTTAATAATTTCTATATTTTTACACAATTTAATTTGGTCTATATGGCGCTTAAACATTATGTCGCGTGATTTTATTACAAATGTACGTTGTCCTAAAATTTCAAAAATAACTCCTTCACCCCATCTGGGAAAAACTTTCGATGATCTCTAAACCATACCTTGTCACCCACTTTAAATACTATTGATCTCACACCACCAAAATTATTTTTCTGTTTTATTTGGTTATCTGATACCACGCCCTCTGTTGAAGGTAACATTAAATCAAATTTAGACCTTAATCGTCTGCCTATTAACATTTTTGCAGGTGATTCTTGCGTAGTTGTATGCGGTGTGTTGCGATATTGAAATAAAAATCGCTGAATAGCAATTTCATAATCGGAAATTCTATCAGCCTCTGCTTTTGTATTACCGTTTTTAATAATTTTACCCCGCTCTCAGCTTGTCCGTTTGTGGATGGATGAAAAGGGCACCTGTTAGGTGTTTAATTCCGTTTTCCTCATAAAATTTTGAAAATCATCCGACATAAATGCTTGAGCATTATCAGAACATACTACTTGAGGCAACCCAAATCTTGCAAATGTCTGCCTCAAATATTTAGTAGCAGCATTAGCGTTTATGTTAGCAACCGGAAAACACTCGATCCATTTACTTGTGGCATCTTCAATAATTAAAAATTTTTTCCGAAAACCGGACCAAAATAATCGATGTGTATTCGGGACCATGGAGTTTTAATCCAAGGCCATGGTATTAATGGAGCTCTAGAAGGTGCAGCTGAGAATTGAATACATGTGCGGCAGTTTTGAGCAATAACTTCGATTTCATCGTTCATCGAAGGCCACCAGAAATAAGATCGCGCAAGTGATTTCATTTTAACAATGCCAACGTGCGACTCATGTAACAACTCTAATAAGTTTACTCGAAATTTAGGAGGAATGATTAATCTGTACCCCCAAAAAATTCACCCTTGTTCCACCGATAACTCAGATTTTCGTCTAAAATATGATTTAAAACTATTTGAGTTAGGTTCAGCTGGCCATCCGTGATTAATGTAATATAAAATTTTACTTAAGACTGGGTCACTAATTGTAGCATTTTGAATTTTTTTAAAGTTAATCGGTACTGTAACATCTTTTTGAATATACAAAAAACTTGAATAATTTTGCCCGGGTATGTGAGTCTTTTCATCCGTTAGTGGTAATCTTGATAAAAAATCAGCCGTGTTTTGAGCCGACGGAACATATTCAATATCAAAATCAAAAGCAGATAAAATATGCGCCCATCTTTGCAGACGGTTTGCCGCAAACATAGGTATACCCCGCTTTTTCCCAAATATGGTTACAAGTGGTTTGTGATCGGAGACTAATGTAAACTTTTTTCCGTAGAGATATTGATAAAAATTTTTTACCCCAAACACAATTGCTGCTGCTTCTTTTTCAATTTGTGAGTATTTTTTCTCAGTGTTACTTAACATTTTGAAGCAAAGGCAATCGGTTTGTCTATTCCTCTATTCTATGACTAATCACGGCACCTACTCCTACACTACTTGCGTCTACTGTTAATTTTACCAATTTTGTTTGATCAAAATGTGTAAGAACCACCGGAGAATTCATTATTTTTTATTTTATCGAATGACAGCTGACATTCGTCTGACCAATTCCAGTCAACTCCTTTTGTAATAATCTGTATAAAGGTGCTAACGTTGTTGCTGCATTTCTTACGAATCTGCAATAAAATTTACAGAACCCAAAATGATTTAAGTTCCGTAACGTTGCTTGGAACCTTAATTTTAATTATAGCTTCAATATGATCAGTAGTTTTATGTATACCATTTTTATCAATTTTATGACCGGCAAAAACTAGTTCATTTTGAAATAATTTACATTTTGTTTTTGTAACTTTAAACCGCTATCTTGTAGTCGTTTAAATACTTCTTCTAAATTTTTAAATGTTCTTCGTCTGTTTCCCCGTAACAACAACATCGTCTAAATAACAAATAGTTTTTGGTAAATTTAACATTTGGTCCATAATGTTTTGGAATAAAGCTGGGGCTGAGGTGATACCGTACGGTAGTCTAGTATACGCGTACAACCCTTTGTGTGTTGTAATAGTTACTAGCTTTTTATTCCTCTGTTATCAATACTTGTTGGTAAGCGTCGGATAAATCTATTTTTGAAAATTTTGTTCCCCCATTAAGTTCAGTTAAGAGATTATCTATTCGTGGAAGTGGATAACTAACATTTTCCAAGTGTGGATTTAGAGTTACTTTAAAATCTCCACAAATACGAACTGTTCCATTTGTTTTTAAAATTGGTACAATGGTGTGGCCCATTCGGAAAACTCTACAGGTTCTAGAATTTTATTGTCAACTAAACGTTTCAATTCTTTTTCAATTTTGGGTTTTAAAGCAAATGGAACCGGTCGTGGTTTGCAACATTTTGGGGATACCTTCCCTTTTACTCTTAATGCAATTTTATTTTTATTAAAACAACCGAACTCGCCATTAAATATATCTTGATATTTATTAGATAATTTTTCAATTTTTTGTTTACGTTTTCAAAATCAACATAACCAATTTTACTTATTCCTAATCCTAACATGTGTAACCCATTCCTTCCTATCAAGGGTGGTCCACCGTTTTGCACAATATACGTTTTAATTTATAAAGATTGCCCTCATACTTAATATTTAAATTAACAAATCCTAATGGAGTGAATGGTAGTCCTACATAATCTTTACAATGCATATCGGTGCTATTCAGATTATAATTTAAAAATATTTTAAATATAATTTTTCCGAAATTGCGGCATGTGCAAAACCAGAATCCGCTTCAAAATTTATTTGCGTTTTATCGACAAACAAGTTTATAAAAATTGGTTTGACATTACCTCTATTATCAATTTCCGTCGAAATTAAATGAAAAATGCTGTCTTCATCTGATCCATTAGTGCCATCTTCATCGATTCTTCTTGCTTCGTCAATTTCTTCTCTTCCATTTGAATCATTCTCTACAACATAATTCTGCAGCGTTACCTGTTTGCGGCACATGGGAGCTAAATGTCCTTTAAAATTACATTTATGGCATGAATAATCGCGATACCAACAATCATCTCGCCTGTGATTATAACGACCGCAACAAGAACATTTACTTGTAAGGCCACTACGGATAACCTCTGTACTTTTTTGTTGCTGATAAATACCGGGTGGCGATTGAGTAATTTGACTCGTTGGTAATCCATTTGGTTTAGATATCTTTTTGAAATTTCTAGTCATCGGCTTGTATTTCTGATAATAAACCGCATCGTCTGTACGTTCTTCTTTCACCACCATTTCCTTAAACGTGTTTTGTTCTTTAATTGTGGACTCCTTTGCTTGTGCTAATTTACACATTTTCGCGAATGTACAACCTGCATTTGAAGGATCTTCTTCAAAAGTCTGTCCATTAATATTTTATCATTAATGCCAACAACAAAAATGTCTCTCATCACTGTTCCGAGTTCACTGCCAAATTTACACGCGGCCGCTAATGATTTTACACGTGCTGACCATTCCACTACACTTTCACTTTGCCTTTTTTTTGCATTAAAAAATTTTTAACGCTCAGTAAAGTACGATTTAATCGTACAAAAATAATGTTTCAACGCTGTAATTAGTTCATCAAAAAGTTTGTTTTCCGGTTTATCTGGAAAAATAATGTCTTTTGTAAGCGCGTACGTTTCTTCACTTAAGGCATTTAATAATATTGCCCGGCGTCTAACATCGGTTACAATTTCATTCGCCACAAAATACTGTGTTAGCCGCTCGGAAAAATTTATAAAATCCGATGTTTTATGATCGAAAATAGGAACTGTCCCTACTAATGCCGCCATGTTTGCAAATCACTGTATTACTTTATCAATTTTACACCTGGTCAATCACGTACTTTTAAATACACCAATTGTCAATCATCAAAGTAGTTTACATTGAATTTATAACACTTTTCCGTTTCTCGTCGCCACTTTATTGTATCTTGCCGTTTAGCAAGCCAGTTATTTTACGGGACAATTAAATAGTTATTTTAACAACTAAAACTGTTTATTCTTCAACATACAAATTTCTTGTGTCCCCTTCGTATTAACATTTACAAATTCCTATCTGCTAGACATGCGTATTAACATTAACAAATACATAACAGTCAGAATAAGTTTCAATACTTTGAGAAAAAAACTTGTTTTTGTCACTTTCACTAAAATAGTTGGGACCATTGTGGTATACCTGCTATTATATACAGTAATGACAGTTTCGTGGAAAAATACTCAATTACGTGTTTAGCAATAAGAGGCTTAAGATAATCCTTAGTTTGCAGGTGTACAGGTAAAATTTGTCGGTTTTTAAGATTGTAAAATATTTTTATTGTTTATGTTATTTCTTTAGCGTACAATTTAGCGCGTTTTATGACTGTATATACATCATGGGTCGGCGCCCCCTTGGCCAAGGCGCCTGATGCTGTGCATCATCAGCATCATCCTTGAGCCGCCGCTGATGCCATTTCTCCTAGAGATCGCCTGACGATAACCTTACGTTATCTTGCAACAGGCGAAACATTTAAAAGCCTCTCATATTCTTTTAGAATGGGGCACTCTACTATTTCTAATTTTATACCAGAAGTGTGTTCTGCAATATATACTGCTTTAAGAAATGATTATTTAAAGGCAAGCTGACTAAAATTTAAGTATTTACCCAAATTTTATTACAATGTGATTTTTTAGATTCCCGATACAACTTTGGAATGGCTGAAGATAGCTGATGAATTTCAAGCTAGGTGGAATTTGCCCCATGTATTAGGGGCATTGGATGGAAAACACATACTTGTACAAGCTCCTCAGAGAGAAGGCTCAGCATATTTCAATTATAAAGGCTCACATAGTATTGTGCTTTTGGGTTTAGTTGATGCTGACTACAAATTTCTCTATGTTGACTGTGGGAAGAATGGTAGAATTTCTGATGGGGGTGTATTTCGAAACAGTACACTTGCGTTGGCCATTGCTACAAATAGGTTAAATTTTCCCCAAGAAACACCTTTACCAGGCCGTACAAAACCTGTACCGTATGTGATTGTAGCAGATGCTGCATTCCCATTATCACAACATATTCTTAAACCTTATCCATTTAGAAACATGACCTGGCCACAACGTATCTTCAATTACCGTCTAAGCAGAGCACGAAGGGTAGTAGAGAATGCTTTTGGGATACTTGTTAATCGGTTTCGGGTATTAATAAACACTGTTAATTTACATCCCACCAAAGTCGAAACTATTACATTAGCTTGTGTTGTTTTACACAATTTTTGAGAGTAAAAAATCCAAATAATTATAATGTAAGTGAAACTAGTATTGATAAAAGAATTAGATTTTCATATGCTTTAAGCAAGCAAGCTGGTAATAGAAGCAGTCAATCAGCCTTAAATAATAGACAAGAATTTGTGGAATATGTAAATGGTGTAGGTGTTGTTGACTGGCAAAACAATCTTGCATAAACAATGTAATATTATTAGTTATTTTATTCATTATATTCTAAGTAGGTCCTTAATATTACTAGGTATTTACAAATTAATGATTCAATTCTTTTGTTGAGCATCCATAATTGCATTAAAAATGTTTTTTTAATTCACAAATTATTTTTTGTTTTGTAGTTTTCGCATTTCTGTTGCAATGGTACTGAAAATTAATAATAAATAATATGTTGATTGTTGCAGTATTAACAAACCTTGCAAATACATCAAATTCATCCTCTGCGATCTTTGGTTTTTCTTCCCTCTTCTAAAGATGTAATCGCAGAATTAATTAATGCTGCAATAGAGGCATTTGAATTGCTTCTACTGGGTCGTCTCTTATTAGGATTAGGTGAACAGGCACCATCTGTAGGAGTCGATGAAGCAGATGCCAATTCATCCATTGTGCCCTCAAAAATAATTTCACCTTCCTCCTCCTCCTCCTCCACCTCTTCATATCGCTCAGCTTCAGTTTCAATTATTTCCTTTCAAATAATAATAATAATAAAGAAGTACATACAAAAATGGTTATTACTTACCATTGATTCCAAATTTGATTGAGATTGTCGTATAGGATCTCCTTCGCCCAAAAATTGCAACATATCGAAGCACCACAATTTTATCTTATATGCTTCGGCTGGTGCACCACTGACCAAATATTTTTTCAGCATACCTGCTTCTTTCAAATATTGGGTACGAATAACGTGTATTTTTTTAACAATATCAGTGTTTGTAAGACTTTTACATACGTCATATTTTACTTGGAGCTGGTTCCTAATAAAATTAACAGCTTCTGCACGTTTGTTTTTATTTTTATACTCTTTTAGCTTCGTTACGTATAAAATTGGTTGCGCTTCATAAAGATTTATTAAATCTTTGGTTAAATCTCTCGTCCAATTAAAAACATTTGCTTTTGCGGAGCAACCTGACATTTAAGTGTTTTCTATAAGCTTTTGTATATTTTCTTTTTATTTACACCACGTTTAAGGTTATACCATCAACACCACCGAGAACTTCAAGGCCTATTGACGAGATGTATGAGTCACCACTAGTAGTCATGCTTTACGCAGAAGCGCATACAAATTACAAACGCTAAAAGTAAAACGTCTCTGCTTAAAAGAGTTTAATTCAAGTAAAGTCTAATCAAATGGTAAAAAAATTGCTCCTGTTTTGTATTTTATAGATTTATTATACATATAATATTTAACAATGTTAATATAAAAATTATTAATTAGGTTTTAACCTTTTACACTGAGGCATATTTTTTCTAACAATTACATCATTTTTGTTTCTAACATAATTGTTTAGCAACGTATTTATACTACAAATTAATATTCGTTTAAGTATTATAGATTTATTGTGTTTAGTACATTTATGACCTAAAAAAATGTCCAGACTTTCAAAAATTGGTAAACCTAATTTTGCAATTATATTCCTGTGTTGATTTAATGCCAAGAAATCTTTTCATATTCTCTTATTAATTTTGTCATAAGAATATAAATCACAGAAAAACAGCGTACTACATCATAACTAGGGTATTGCAGCCCACCTCTATTTTTGCAGTAATAAAATTAGTTGGTATTTCATTATTATCTTCAAAAACAAGATCACCTTTTCTCGAAATCAAGAAGGTTTCACAGTACTGACATTTAAACTTTTTAATGCAAACAAATGAACAATAACCAGCTATGAATGTAATTATAGGCCACGTTTGTACAGATTCGATATCACCATCATCTACTGTTAATTGACTAATCTTTGGTGGTAAATCAAAATCGATATCGAACTCTAAGACATCTGAATCGGCAGTGTTTAGCACGTCAGCAATTATTGTTGCTAATTTTTAGGTTCTAAAGTTACAGGACCATACGTAGCAGATTTTAAAATCAAAGGCAATACACTTTGCATTCTTAATTTTGCCTCAGATTCATAAATTTGTCTGAGAGACACATGATACTGAGCTCCTGCTAACTGTCGGTATTTACCAAAGCGTTATTCTAAATTATCGGTCTGAATTTTACCTGGAAGAAAATACGCATTTCCCTTTTCTCTAATCCAATAATCAGAAAATTTTATTAAACCCTCTGTAGTAAATTTAATAGCGCAATAAGTTTCTGAAGTCAATTTACCACTACGAGTTTTATCATCATGCAATGCTAAAGTGTTCCAGCGCTGCAACCAACTCAAAAAGAATTTAGAAAATCTAAAATATCATGTGAGTCAGCAGTAATAGGGTTTTGAAAATTATTGCGAAGCCGTGCGCCTTTAAATGGTGTTTTAACATTTACAATATCCCACCATTTGCATATGATTTCAATAAAACTGCTGGTATCCTTCCAAGATGTAAAATTCTTTTGTGGACCTAATTCTGATAATGCAACCACATTGTTAGAATTAAAAATTTTTAATGCCAAGTTGACGTTTTGTCTCTCAATGGGAGTTGGATATAATGCTTTAAGACTTAAACCGAATCCATACTTTATTAGACTGTTTTTTTCAAGTGAATGCATCTCTTTCAAAGCACTGAAAGATGCTGTTAATAGTAACGTATGGTCTGAAAAATCAGGACAAAACAATTCTTGGTTTTTCTCATTGATCCAGTTATTTCTAAGGCATTTAAGAATATGAACGCTATCAAACCAACAAAAAATGGTCGAATGCTGTCGTATGGATGAGGATATATATTTTTAAGTTCAGGAGGATTCGAAAATAACGACAAGCATTTTCTGTTTATCAGTGATTATCTGTTACAAGTCCCATCACTTCGAATCCGATATTTTCTAAACCTTTAATAATATTAACGACAAATGGATGTAAAGTTATTGCATCTATTTTTTTACTGGTAAAATGTGGACTACATCTTTATATGAAGATTTCAAGCTGTTAATCATAAATACAAATGCACTTGAAGCATTTTCTACACCATTAAAAGCAGCTCCAACAATTTCACCGCCTTTATAGTCTAAGTCAGGTTTTAAATGCACTTCATCCATAAGCAAAATAACGGATTTATCTTGTGAACTTAAGAGACTACACTTTGAAGTGATATATCGCAAAAAGTGTTTTGTTCCTAACAGGATTAGTTGCCAAGTTATTTGTATAAGATTTGATACTAGAACGACAAGGAAATCGTAAATAATTGGAACTTCTCAAAAATTATAAGCATGGGGAAATTGAATGAAGCAAACTACAAAAACTAGAAAATCTGCTGAATATCGTGTTTGAGTGTTACACACGTTTAAAAATGAAATTTGTTGTTTTAATAACATAATAGTGCTTTCATAATTAGGTAAATGTTCACTTAATAAATCCAAGTGAGTCTGTATAGATAAAATCAATGGAGCAACTACATTTTTCTTGTCAAAATCGCTACTGAAAAATTGTTTGTGGCAATTTTCAACTAAATTATCTATTTGATTTATATTATTTACTTTCTCTGGAATTTTTTCTCCACAGATAAACTTTAACTGTACATTAGTGTCATAAACCAAAACATTTAAATCTCTGGTTATTGTTACAGAGCAGATTACAACAGGATGAGGCTCAACTTTAAGCAGAATTAAAGAAATACTCAACTCTTGTACAAATAATGTCCAACCCTTTTTGATATCACGATTTTTCAATTTTATCGTTAGTTCCTCCAAACATTGAAAATGATTAAGTTTCTGCTCCTTCTCATAAGATTCCAGGCTTGCAGCAATCACTTTGGTGAGACGTTCAGAATCTAGACGTGCTTTTTTCTGCATTGGCTCCTCTCTTCGAGGTACTTCCTTCTGTGCATTAGATGCAGATGTATTGAGGACCCGAAAGGAACAGCACCTTAACAATTATAATTACTATGTATAACATCAATAAAGTTACCATAAAGTTTTACCTGATGCAAGTCGTGGATATTTAAGAGGAGCCCTCAAAATCTTTCCTGTTGTTTTGTCAACAAAGGTTGTGAACCGCAGAATATCCTCCTCGTGAAAATGCAATTCACACACCTACAAGTTGTAACTCGAGTTATTTTTATTAAGAGTATTCCCAGTAAACATGAATGTAAAATATACATACCATTAATATAGAGATTTGATAATATCATTTACATAATTATTTTACTTAAATAGTACATAAAATATATTTATTTTCTTACATAGTTTACAAGTAAAAAATTTTATGTAAAATATACGTATAAAAGGTTAAAAATTTAGATATTATCTGCACGCAACTATTTTACATATTTAATACATAGAAGTAAGGAAATTTTGTGGCAACCATGTTTAACATCAGCAATCATTAGAGCAACTAGTGACAACATTGCTAAAACATTAAAACAATGCCTCTCTTTTTCTGTTAATCTGTGGTTATGTTTATTTGGAGTTACGGAATTTTTCAGTTCGTTATTTGTGATCGATTGTTCCAAAAGTGTTTGTTTTTTCTGCAAATCACATATTTATGTACTTATAGCCGATTATTGTTGAGGTTTGTATAAAATTTATTTATTTATACTTTTATATTACTTAGATCTTTTACAGTGTGTTAATTTCTATTGTGTTAATTTTTATGGGTACTTTTTATTCTTTGACAATTATGAATTGTAATAACCCTAAACGTATTAGATATGACTTGAGCAATGTTGGTGAGCGACAGAGAAGACGTATAATTAAGACTGAATATGATAATAGATTGGTTGATGATAAAGTTTGTACGATTGATATTAATTCAGAAGTTATTAATTTAACACCAGTAGAACAACCTAGAATTGAAGTTGATTCAACTGATAACAATATTGAAAATAGTGAATTGTTTAGTACAAATAATGTTTGTTCCGCATTCTTGCATGTGTCTCATCATACACCAAATTTTGCAGAGAGCTTGCGATCATTAATTCTGAAACATAATGTAAGTCATAGTTTTACAAATGAATTACTGATTTTACTTAAAAATAATGGTCATAATGACTTACCTAAAGATGCACGAACACTTATGCAAACCCCAACATCTACAATTGAAAAAGTAGTAGAACTTGCTGGGGGTAAATATATACATTTTGGTTTAAAAACTATGCTAGAACGATCTATGAAGTTTTATAATATCACTACTAATCAAGTTCTTATTAATGTTAATTTTGATGGTTTGCCCATTTCTTCTAGTTCATCCGGTCAATTTTGGCCAATTTTAGGAGCTTTAGTTATGGATGAAACATATACAGAGCCATTTATAATTGGTATATACTATGGATTGAGTAAACCATCAAACCTAAATGATTATATAAGGCGTTTTGTTGAAGAATCAGTCTCTTTAATAAAAAATGGATTTTCATATAATAATTTAAAAATAGTTTTTAACATTAATGCAATCATATGTGATGCTCCTGCTAGAGCTTTTGTGTTAGGAATAAAATACCATTCAGGTTATTTTGGATGTGGGAAATGCTTTACAGAAGGTGACTTTATTGAAAATCGCATAACATTTCCACAATTAAATTCGATGCTTCGCACAGATGAAAATTTTAAACAGCGGACACAGGAAGAACACCATAGAGAAGACTCATTACTTGAAAACCTTAACATAGGCATGGTTTCCAAATTCCCACTGGACTATATGCATCTCGTTTGTCTTGGTGTTACTAAAAATTAATTTGTTTTTGGGTAAAAGGTAAGAAAAACCATAGATTAAATGATACTTTGGTAAAAACTTTATCTGTTACTTACCCAAATATGAAAAGATATATACCATGTGAATTTGCTAGAACACCAAGAAGTCTTCTGGAAGTTGAAAGATGGAAAGCCACTGAATTCCGACTTTTTCTTTTATACACAGGTCCAGTCTTAATGTTTAAAGTTTTACCCAAAAATCAGTACTACCATTTTTTAAGTTTGAGTGTTGCTATTCGCATATTCTCGAGCAAGAAATTGTTACACGATTATATGCAATACAGTCATAGTTTACTTCGGTATTTTGTTGAGAAAGTCAGTTCACTATATAGAGCCCAATACATAAGCTATAATTTTCATAATTTAATTCATTTGATTGATGATGTACAAACATTTGGAGTACTTGATAATTTTAGTTCATTTAAGTTTGAAAATTATATGTTCCAAATCAAGAAACGTATTAAAAATAGTAGAAATCCTTTACAACAAGTATATAATAGGGTTATGGAAAATTTTAAATTGGAAGTGAGCAAAGAGGAAGTTGAATACCCTGTAATTGAAACTAAAAACGATGAAATTACATTAATTACATTTAAAGAATTCACTATTACCTCTAAAGAACCAAACAATTGTTGTATACTTAACAATGACGATACTGGTTTAATACAGAGAATATTTAAAGAAGATGGAGTTGTATTCTTGGATATTTACATATTTCAGGAGGTAGAAGATTTTTTACAAAACCTTGCAGCTCAAAAATGTTAAATATTTATCTTGTAAATACAAAAAACACTTTGAAAAGGAAGGTACCTTTAAACTATATAAAGTGTAAAATGGTGATGTTGAAATTAAATGAAATTAATAATGTTATTCTACCGTTAAACCATCACTCATAAATGTACAATTTTTAATTTTATTAATTTTAATTGAATAGTAATTGATTAATTTTTAATTTAATTGAATTGTCAGAATGTCACAACCATATGCAGTGGTTTGTTTCATTGATGAGAAGGAATCTTTTTCCGAAATTCCTACCATTTGGTTAGCTGAATCCAAACAAGAATGCTTTTGGCCAAGTCACCTGAAGAACGCAACCCAATTAATGAATAAATACGTGTATCCAACGTCTCTCTGGACACGCCACAACGTTCGTGTGGAAGGATATTATCGTAAGTGTTTTCTATTTAATATTGTTTACATTTGTTGATTTCAAATAGTTTTATGTTGATGTTATTGAACAACCTCACATGTACAAATTTAAGTTATTAATTAGTTTCCACCACCATTGTATATTATTTTATATTTCAGAAACTTTGGAAAAAGCTAGAAAAGTAGCCGAGTCACAAGACTACACCAGTACCGGAGATGAACTTTTAACTAGAACTAGACCAAATCCAAAAAAAAAATTATTTATGAAGGGACATCTTCAGATACTGGTGAGTTGTCTTACAGTTTTTTTTAAATGCTATTTGTTTTGTAACGCTTATGAATATAATCATAAACTGTAAAATTGTAGGCACTTAAAATTGTATAAAATTATTTAAAATTAATAAATGTATGCCTAGAACACCTAGCTGCATATATTATATATTTGTTGCATAGTTTAATTCACATACAGGTAATTTATATTATTATTTTTTCAGAAAGCGATAAAATGACACCGCCACCTACTCCTAGATGTATTTCATCTAGGAAAGAAAACAAATTGCATGAAGCTTTGCAACACGAAATAATACTTTTGAATCCGGTTCAAATTGATAACACTGTCCGTACCGAAGATGACAATGATGTACAAAACCTCAACTTTAATTCTGGGAAACTATTGCAGCAGGTACGAAAATAATAAATTTAATTTTATTCATAATTACTCCTATACTTTAGGGAACAATGAATTTGAAGCAATAAAAAGCAATAATTATAAATTGGGTAAGAAATGTATATTCAACAAATGATTGTAGGATAACTTTTTATATTTTAGAGAAAGTTTATAAATTACAGATTGAAAACAATATGCTTTTAAAAGCTGTAATGAGCAAATTACAGCAAATTGAAATTCCAACATCACAAAGTAAAATCTCTGCAGAGATATTATTGGATTTAGAAAAACAATTTCCTATTTTAAACTTACATGATTTAGCAGCATTTGAGCAACGACTCACAGAAAACACAGATTTCAAGGATATTTTTGTAATTATATAAAATCAAAATTACGTATTTTAATTTAATAGCAATGTTTTAGTACAAATTTTTGAAAGGCATCGGCGGTAATTCAGGAAAAGAATTTATTCATCGTTGTTTAAAAGCAGTATACAGCAATGAGTTAGCTGTCGGATGTTCCTGGTTAGGATTACGGGGAAATCACAAAATAGCATCTACACAGTCTATACACTGGATCAAAGGTATGTTTTATTGTGTAGTTTTAAAAGATTATGTTTTGAGAAATCTCTGTTGTAGCTACAATTAAAGAAGCATTTGTTACTACTACCGACAAAGAATTTGAAAAAATAGTCAGCGAGTGGTTTCGTTTGGCAAAATTACGATTAAAACCGCACAATAAACAATTGTGAAAAATGTAAGTTTCGTTTTTTTCTTTTGTATAATAAAACTTCAAATATACACATTGTTTTTTTTTACATGTTTGTTTATATTCAAGTATTGAAGATTGCGTTTTGTGTGAATAGCAAACAACAATTTAATATTTGTGATATACCTATATGAGGTAAATAGAGTGTTATTGACGGCAATGGTCTTATAGCCAAAGTGTTTACTTTTTCGAATGTTTTTTTCTATCTGCCTATTTACGTTTTTTTCTAATTCTAATACATAACCAAAAACAAACAAAAAAACGGCGACTGCGCAATTTTATAAAACGGTGTACAAAGTCTAAAATTAGTTTACTTAAAAACATTTTGGAAATGGGCTATTTAGATCGTAAAATGTAAGAATTCCGATTTCAGATTAGCGCATTTATTCGACTAAGACGTACGAGATATACTTTGGTCTTTATTACACATATTGTATTAACGAAGACAAAAGATATACAGAATGTTTGTTAGCGCTGCGGGAGGTGAACTAACACATACATTCTGTATATCTTTTGTCTTCGTTATACAATATGTGTAACAAAGACCAAAGTATATCTCGTACGTCTTAGTCGAATCAATGCGCTAATCTGAAAACGGAATTCTTACATTTAACGATCTATATATCTGTCAGTTACACACATAGGTTATATGTATAGTATACAGATATTTAACATTCTTTAATAGTGCATATATATGTAACATATATATATATATATATATATATATATATATATATATTTGTAATAAAAATCTTTGGGGTTTAAACACGTGTAATAAATATTAAAAATTACAACGTTTCGCCACGCTAACACGCAGCTTTTTCAAGTAATTAATAAATAACAATCTTAGTTTCTATGCGATTTTGACCTTGAACGTGTCGCTGGACCAGAGTAACCAATAGCATTACGTATCGGTATCATGGTAATGTTGTTTTGCATATTTTGTTGTTCTATTTGTTGGATATTTGGGGATCTTCTATCCTGAGGTAAAGTTAATAACGGTTTCCAAGTGTTAGGTAAACCTTTTCCATCATCTCGTTTATTAATGCAACTAGGACGTCTTTCTATCTCGATTTGTTCTCTGATGAGGCGGTTACATAAATATTTTTCTCTTCCTAGCATTCTTGTATTTTCAAAATCGATTTTATGTCCTGTTTGGTGATGATGTTCAGCTAGAGAATAAGTTAAACATCCTTTTCGGACTGCTAGTTTGTGTTCTTCTCTTCTCGCAGAAATACGTCGATTGGTTTGTCCAACGTAAGAGATGTTACATCCTCCGCAAGGAATTTCGTAAATGCCTTGATCTTCTAAAGGAATAATATCTTTAGGGGAACGGAGGAAAGACTTAACTTTATTAACAGGTACAGAAACTACTCGTATGTTGTGTTTCTTTAGAATGTTACTTATCTTCTCTGTAGTACCTTTGAAGTACGGGATTGATACAGTAAACGTACTCTTATCGTTAACTTCGTCGTCACTTCTTTGTTTCATCCTTTTGCTTTCATAACATGATGACGTGAAAAACCATTTTGTTTAAAAGCTTGATTCAGAAGATTCATTTCTTCGTGTATATGCTCGCTGTCTGTTAGTCTAGCAGATCTAATTAATAAGGTTTTAAAACAGAATTTAAATGTTGTGGATGATGATGTGAATTAGCATGTAGGTATCTATTGGTATGAGTTTGTTTTCTATACACTGTATGTCCTAAACTTCCGTCTGGTTTCCTAATTAGTAACACGTCAAGAAAAGGTAGTTTTCCGTTAACTTCTACTTCGGTAGTAAATTTAATTTGTGGATGAATATTATTTAAATAATTTAAAAAGCTAGTAATGCTTCATTACCATGTGGCCATATGGAGAAGATATCATCAACATATCGTAACCAAAGTTCTGGTTTGTTGGAAGATTCTTGAATTGCATTTGTTTCAAAGTTATCCATAAATAAATTAGCAATTGCAGGTGAGATAGGTGATCCCATTGGTGCTCCTTTAGTTTGTTTATATTTCTTAGAGTCGTATAAGAAGTATGTGTTGGTTAAACAATGTTTAGTTAAACGAACAACATCAGGTGTTAACATATGTTTGTTTGCTAGAATATTAAGAGTTTCTTCTATTGGAACTTTAGTAAACAAGGACTCAACGTCAAAGCTGACCATGATATCTGTAGGTTTTAATTTACGACCTCTAATAATATCTATAAAATGTGTTGAATTTTTAATATAAGAACTTGAGGATTCAACAAAAGGTTGTAATATTTTAGCAACATATCCAGCTAACTTTTGTGTTGGTGAATCTATACTACTAACAATAGGTCTAAGTGGTACTCCATTTTTATGAATTTTAGGTAATCCATAAAATTTTGGACATTTAGAAGACTTTTCTCTTGGTATTAATTTCTTTTGAATTTCCTTATCGAGTATACATTCCTTAATTACAGCTTTAGTAGTTTTTTCGAGATACGTTGTAGGATCAGAGTTTATAATTTTGTAAATAGGATCTTGTAACAATGTTTCGATTTTTGATTTATAATCTTCGGTATCCATTATTACAGTTGCATTTCCTTTGTCAGCAGGTAGCACAACAATAGAATTATCTCCTTTTAGTTCCTTTAACGCTTTCAATTCCTTGTAAGTGACGTTGCGTTTCGGAAGCTTAGATTTCTTCAGAACATGTGCTACCTGCTGACAAAGGAAATGCAACTGTAATAATGGATACCGAAGATTATAAATCAAAAATCGAAACATTGTTACAAGATCCTATTTACAAAATTATAAACTCTGATCCTACAACGTATCTCGAAAAAACTACTAAAGCTGTAATTAAGGAATGTATACTGATAAGGAAATTCAAAAGAAATTAATACCAAGAGAAAAGTCTTCTAAATGTCCAAAATTTTATGGATTACCTAAAATTCATAAAAATGGAGTACCACTTAGACCTATTGTTAGTAGTATAGATTCACCAACACAAAAGTTAGCTGGATATGTTGCTAAAATATTACAACCTTTTGTTGAATCCTCAAGTTCTTATATTAAAAATTCAACACATTTTATAGATATTATTAGAGGTCGTAAATTAAAACCTACAGATATCATGGTCAGCTTTGACGTTGAGTCCTTGTTTACTAAAGTTCCAATAGAAGAAACTCTTAATATTCTAGCAAACAAACATATGTTAACACCTGATGTTGTTCGTTTAACTAAACATTGTTTAACCAACACATACTTCTTATACGACTCTAAGAAATATAAACAAACTAAAGGAGCACCAATGGGATCACCTATCTCACCTGCAATTGCTAATTTATTTATGGATAACTTTGAAACAAATGCAATTCAAGAATCTTCCAACAAACCAGAACTTTGGTTACGATATGTTGATGATATCTTCTCCATATGGCCACATGGTAATGAAGCATTACTAGCTTTTTAAATTATTTAAATAATATTCATCCACAAATTAAATTTACTACCGAAGTAGAAGTTAACGGAAAACTACCTTTTCTTGACGTGTTACTAATTAGGAAACCAGACGGAAGTTTAGGACATACAGTGTATAGAAAACAAACTCATACCAATAGATACCTACATGCTAATTCACATCATCATCCACAACATTTAAATTCTGTTTTAAAACCTTATTAATTAGATCTGCTAGACTAACAGACAGCGAGCATATACACGAAGAAATGAATCTTCTGAATCAAGCTTTTAAACAAAATGGTTTTTCACGTCATCATGTTATGAAAGCAAAAGGATGAAACAAAGAAGTGACGACGAAGTTAACGATAAGAGTACGTTTACTGTATCAATCCCGTACTTCAAAGGTACTACAGAGAAGATAAGTAACATTCTAAAGAAACACAACATACGAGTAGTTTCTGTACCTGTTAATAAAGTTAAGTCTTTCCTCCGTTCCCTAAAGATATTATTCCTTTAGAAGATCAAGGCATTTACGAAATTCCTTGCGGAGGATGTAACATCTCTTACGTTGGACAAACCAATCGACGTATTTCTGCGAGAAGAGAAGAACACAAACTAGCAGTCCGAAAAGGATGTTTAACTTATTCTCTAGCTGAACATCATCACCAAACAGGACATAAAATCGATTTTGAAAATACAAGAATGCTAGGAAGAGAAAAATATTTATGTAACCGCCTCATTAGAGAACAAATCGAGATAGAAAGACGTCCTAGTTGCATTAATAAACGAGATGATGGAAAAGGTTTACCTAACACTTGGAAACCGTTATTAACTTTACCTCAGGATAGAAGATCCCCAAATATCCAACAAATAGAACAACAAAATATGCAAAACAACATTACCATGATACCGATACGTAATGCTATTGGTTACTCTGGTCCAGCGACACGTTCAAGGTCAAAATCGCATAGAAACTAAGATTGTTATTTATTAATTACTTGAAAAAGCTGCGTGTTAGCGTGGCGAAACGTTGTAATTTTTAATATTTATTACACGTGTTTAAACCCCAAAGATTTTATTACAAACATGTTTATACGTGAAAAATAAAGCATTATATATATATATATATATATATATATATATATATATATATATATATATATATTTATAGAGGGTATCTTATGAGCCTACGCGTACTCGTATGAGCATACGAAACGTATACTACGGTCCTTTATTGCTAATTATGAGCCTAGGCTCATAGCGATGAACATATAACCATGTCGAAACGGTCCTACGTTAGTGGCGTTTTGCGGTCAAACATTGAACGTTCCGCTGAGTAACTGCATCAATTTTACAAATTGTTGCATACACTACAGGGTAAATAACTTTTGAAATAATTACTTGTTTAACGCAAACATATTATAGATGTCGTTCACGAATTCTTAACGTCTCGATATTGGTCTTGACTAACTACGTTAATGAATATCATCCATTTTGTAATTGTGACATGATTTAATTTAATTTAATTTCATTATTTTAAAACATCGTACTTATTAATTTGTAAAGGTAAATATATTTCAGAAAATTAAAACGCAGATTAAATATAACTTCTGTTTGGGCATCGATGCGGATTGAATTGGTAACGCAACGTCCTTGATACTTATCACCGGAAATGCGTTGGAATTTAATCTAAATAGTATTAACAATAGCAGCTTAGAACTGTTTACGGCAAACTCCCAAGTGTACCTAATCAGAAATAATTTGTTCGAATTGAAATGTATGATTTTGTTTGTTAAAAATAAGTGAAAATTAAGGTGAAATCGCAAAATAAAAAATTCTTAGGATAGTTAAAGAAAGCTTACGAAATATACATTTGCCTGTGTAGACGACAAACGTTTTAATTTAATTTCACCTGATTTTTGTTACATATTATTTCCTCATAAAACAAATAATTAAAACAAAAACAAGTTTATCTGAATAATGTGAAGAAATTCAAATGCATTAACAATTACAACAAATAAACAAACTTAACATTTGTTTTAATTACTAATCTGTAGGAAGCGCTTCTGTATAACACGCCTATTTCGAAAAGTAGGTGACCCCGAGATATAACCACATCAAACCGATGTCATCATATAGAGGACGTTTTGGGGCATAAGAAACGGAAAATTACGCCCTTTATTAGTAGGTCAGATTTTTAAATGGGCCTTAAAAGCGTTGCGGTTGCAATTTTGCGAACCACGTTTTTTAGGAAAAACCTATCAATATTTTGGAAATTTCTAACTGACCATTCGAAGTGCTCAAATCTGTAATATAAAAATAAACAAAAAGTCAAAATCATAGACGCCTAGTTGAGTAAAGCACGTACCGAGTATCAGTATATTTCGCAGCGCTCACGTATTTTGTTAAAGGAAATTTGATTTCCATTGAAAAATGTCACTGACCTCATGGTTTTTGTAGAATGAAAACGTTATTGAGGTAAAAACGAAAATATTTTTTCATTTATTTCATCTTTTTTATTTTTGTTTTTTATGTATGATATATTGAACTAGGTTGAAATAAGTTTACAAGAAAAAACCGTGAAGATTATTATAGCCAATAGTGCAATTGAAATCAATTTCTTCAAATTCGTCACAAGCGATACGTTTTACGAAAAATCGTTCAAATAAAGTTCTAGAAAATGTAATTTGCCTTTTTCGAATACTCAAAAATAGCAAAATCTATATTATGTTTTATAATAGCCAGTTATAATACGCATTTTTTTGTAAAAGAAAATCATGCATCGTTGTGTTACATATCAACAAGATTTTTTGGAGTTTTGAAAAAACAAGTTAAACGTATTTCCCCAAATTATGATTTACTAATTATGCCATACATGTTATCCTTCTATCAATTCCCTTTTCCTTGTCATCAATATGAAGAACCTCAACAGTTATTTCACTCTACATAAACCTATAGTAACAAGTGTTCAAATAAAATACTGGGCTTGATAAGTCGTGGAATTAAATAGATTTCATTATTTTTACAGGGTACAGAAAAGTACAACATATTAACGCGTGACTACGTGTAACTTTGCTTTTAAACGTCATGTAAATATAACTTAAAAATTGACAGATATGAATAGTTTCGTAGATACTTTTGGGGATTTTTGAGATTTATTATCTATAATAGAACGTTAAGGAACATTGCTTAATAACGGCAAAACATCGAGTTTGGTTTTCGTCATGTAACTCCAATAGAGTATGTCAATGCGCTGTTAGATAGCTGTCAAGTACGTTTAACAATGGCTGCCGTGGGGCAGACAATATAGCACCACGCGATACAAAACTAAAAATACTAAAAACTGTTTGTTTTCAGATTGGAGGATACTTTATTGAATTGAATTTTATTCATGAAATATTTAATTAAATAACATTTAAAGATGGTTAAGGTATTGAGCTTTACAGAAAGTGTTCAATTTGGCGACCTTGTTATACAATACACATTTCTCATCTTCGTGTCAATGACTGCCGGTATCTTTGGAATATAATCAGAATATTACGAAATCTATCAGCAGACTCCACAATTCTGTTCCATAATTGCTCTTCATTATTTATTTCTACGGCATATACTTCTTTATTGGTAAACCCCAAAATGAATGAGCTGGCAATGATATTGCACCCGCACGACCAATCCACTTATTTCGAAATCTTCTTTGCAAATAATCCCACACATTAAAAGAAAACCCATACTGGTGCTTAAGCATAATACGTGTGTTCAAAACACCATTGCGACTAAAACAAGCTTCATCGGTGAACAAAATTAATGACAGAGAATGTGTTGTTTTTTGACCCACGGTTAACATTTGGTACAGCTGTTTTTCTGGCTCTTATTGTCTAATTATTTTCTACTTTTACTTCTTCGTTTGCAACAGTACGGAGGGTTCTAACAGCCCCAGCATCAATTTTGCATTTTTAGAACAGCCATCTTCTCCGAAACGCCTATGCACTTGAATAATAATTTTAGAGTTAAGTGTTGTATGCTGATGATATGAATATTTATTCCCAGATTTGCTCGATATCTGATGCTTTATTCTGCAAAGGACCTTAATAGATTCTACAGCAGGTGCGAATCTAAGAAACTACACTTGAACATCACAAGTTGACTGTGGTATTATGTACCAAGAGTCGACCCTTCTCTCATTTCCTTACTCCCTCAACAATTAGCCTTTATCTCGCAGATACCAAGAGGAAGACCTTGGTGTTATCTTTACCTCTTCTTTATCTTTTTCTGAGCATACACAACTTGATTCATCTAAGGCATTTAAAACTTTGGGTTTTGTAATACGCAACACTAAAGACATCGTAGATCAAAACACTGACGCTGGAATACGCGTCAGTATTATGGTCTCCATTATCTCAGCGAGATGTTGATACTGGGAACGCATTTTGAGAAAGTTTCTCAAATTTTTGTCTTTTCGTGCTGATGGTATACTATCCTTGCGGCGGTTTTGCAGGAATTGGAGTAAGTGGTGGAGTGGATAGCCCTGATCTGTCTTTTTTACTGAACATAAAAGTGCCAAGGTTAAGCGCTAGACACCAAACTATTTTTAGTTTATTTAGAAACTCGCCAATAAATCGTATCTGTAGGATATTTGAGGTATATTAGGGTTCTCTGGATATTTACAGAGTGCTCCTCCAAGTAATATCAAGAAAGTTTTTATGCGACGTTAGTGTTTAGTATGTAAGAATATTTGGATCTATTTGACTGCAGTAAAATGTTTATATACCGGGTGACCCAGTAAGACCGTTCCTCGGTCATATCTCGGGAACCATGTCCCTGTATTATGCAAAAGTATAGCAAACCATTTTTTTAAAACAACATTAAAAAGGACTAACAAGTGAAGTCAACTCGTAGATAATCTGGAACACAACAAACTTTGAACAAAGCATTGCTGCAATATTAGTTTGACAGTTACCAAAACATTTCTTTAATTTTATAAAATCATAGCTTGCTACCTACTACTGACAAGTCTTTTCTAACGCGAATCTTGTCATAATAGTTTCCAACCTTAGAAGACAGAACAAAAATCAAAAATTAAATATAAAGCATTAAACAGCCTATAACTTGAAAACAGAAAGCGATTGGACATTACTGTATAGTAATTTTTTTGTTTTTTTTTTAATTCTCTATCGCATGGGGCTTTTCATGTCAGCCTGTATATAGTTTTGAATGTTTTATTAGTTTTACTAGTTCTAGTTTTAATGAAGTGACATAAGAAGGTACTTAAATTATGATGCCAGTGGCACTTGTATAGACAAAGTGAGTTCTCCAACTTTTCTCCGCCAAATACAGTGCTTTTGATTTATACTTATGATTTAATTCAAACAATTACTACAATTGAGAAAATAACTCTCAGAAAACTCAAAATCTACACTCTATATTGTAAACATAAGTTTTGTTGTCCCACAGACGCCATTTTGGTAAAAGCGTTGAAATGCTTGTACTGATACCATATGGCGATAAGACATTTTGCTCGAAAACATCTAACAGTGTCAAAACTGGGTATCGCACACACGTTCCTTTTAAGACGAGTTGAAAATAGAAGAAATAATGAAAATTATTGAGTTTTAGAAAAAGTAGATAAAACAAAAGTAATAGAAAATAAAATATTCAACAACTTTTATTTCATAACTTTTTTGTGTAATTACTATTAGTGGATATGTCGCAGGCAAATGATGATCTCAGTCATATAGCATTTGCCCAGGAAAATAGCTTTTGACCTGGCATGTAATTAAACGTTTTATTTCAAATTAATCGCCTAAGCAAATGCTATATAACTAGGCAAAACTATTTGCCCAATAGCGTGCTAAGACAAATGGTTCAATAAATTTGAAGTTTTTGAAACGCATACTGGAAAATACTATATAATCGAATAAATTAAATAATTTAACGTCAATATAGCACTTTGATTTTCAATTATAACCCTTCAATTAAATTAGAATTAATTAAATGTTATGATTTAAAATAAAAGTATTAAATAGACACATTTAATTTATTCTTAAGCGGTCCAAAACATTAATTCATTACACAATATTTTTCATTTTAACAAATGTTGTGGTAAGATGCAGAATAAAAATACAAATTCTTGGGAAGTCATATAATAAAAGTTATCTGATATGAGCAACAGAGCACGAATTATATTTAAAAGTGTTTGAAGAACGTTTTTACCAATTTTATTCGTTTTCGGAAACAAAATTTTCATTTTTGTCTTATAACTCGAAAACAGTATCTATCAAATTTTGCTTTTGAAATTGACCATATTTATCTGTAAATAAGAGCTCTGAACTATGACATAGATTTTCTGTAACCATCGACAAAAAGTCACCGTGACAAATAACCGCTTGGATTGGATTCCTAGTTGTAATTTTTGTCATAGTTTTACCGGCTTGTTTTAAAACAGCGAATAAATACTATTTACAGTAGTTACGTCATAGAGTTACGTTTTTGAATAAAAATTCGCATTCGACAAAATAGATCACGCCTTTCCACGAATACGCGATAATATTTAACTAACGACGTAATGAGTAATATAATTTATTGCTATGAAGTAGTAGGTAAAGGAAAGTGATTTCAGTCAGATAATTTTACATTTTATAACTACGTAAAAGTAACATCTCACTTTGAATGACTATAACGTCTACATCGGGTAGAACAAACAGCCTTGAATGTTTCCCACAGCTGCGACCGGCCAGGATATGACGTCACGCCTTGCACGTGTTAATAAGCCGTAGTAAGCAATTTTATAATCAAAGCGTAGATGCATAAGTGCTTTCATTTCAAAAATGCGAAGCAATTAAATGAAGTAGGTATTATTGTATTATGATGGGATGAAAGTGTTTGGCTTTTCCTAATAATTTTAGTCAACAATAAATTATAATTTGACGTTGTTCAAGTCGCGGCATATCTAGCCGAAAAGAATTTCTCCAGACATAAGGTCATTTAAAATGCCGACCGACAAAAGTTTATGTTCTTTGTACGTTCTTTTATCCGCATAAGTGACATATTTCCAAAAACAAAACTAAAATCATAAGTTTATAACTAGGTACCTATAAACGACCCGGAATTATCTTATTTTAAACGTTGATTATGCGACTCAAATTCTAAGAAAATAAGACCGCGAATGAATAGAGTGTAACAAATAATAGTCTGACTTAAATTAGTTTACAGAAACAATATTACTAAAAGAGAAAAAAGCACAAAAATTTCTACTACAGAACTTCATAAAAAATATAATTCTACGTAAAAATTAATCTACACATTTTTTTTTGTAAAACTGGCACTTTTCGAATTATTTGCGAGCGAAAGTATCACTTTGTGAATCTATTATTTGCGAATAAAGAGTGATAAAACTAATAAAGTTAGCTCTTGTGCTTCAAACGTCCGTTGCACCAACCTACTTCAAATTTGATAGTTAAAAACAATAGTACCCAAGGACAATAATGCATTATTCGAAAAAAATTAGAATGCCTTTTTAAAGTATGCAAAAAAATTGTATTAGAATATAAAAATCAAAATAAATGTTAGGTAGGTACTCGAATTTGGAAAATATCTCTTGGTAGAACATTAAATTGAAATAAATTCCAAACCGTTTGCCGGATCGTTTTTAACTATTATAATTTCATTGGTCGATTATTAATTGTAATGATGCCGGAAATGATATAATCTGATATTTTCACTTTTCGTTCTAAAATTGCGGCTTCGAGTCCGGTGGGTACTATTAGTCCGGTCAAATTTTCAGAAAATAGATATTTGAGAAGCATTTTATATTAATTTTTAGCAAATAGTGTTTCTCGTCTATTTCGACCTGGCTGAATTCAAAATACCTGTTGCCAAAGCGAATTCTTACCCGCAACCGAGGTATCCAAGACGATGGTTAAAATGGCACTGAAACTGATTTTCGGCGGTACAAAGCCGTCATATGACTTACAAATGCTCCCAAACTATATATACTTATGTTTTTGACACGAGAAATTTGAAAATAAACCCAAAAAACTTTGATTAAGTAATTTACGGTATATACGATACGTTATATACATTAGCACCAGTGTCTTCTTTTAGTCTAGGACGCGTGGAGTGAGGACATCCAGGTTTTCTGCTTTTTTAGCATTGGGTGTTGTAAAATAAAACATAAACTTTTTCCTGTTTTGATTTGCTGAGTTGTCAGTCAGGGAGCACTTTATCTTGGCAAAGTGGTGTACAAGAAGAAGAACTACATCAGTGTGTCTCACCATCACAACGACATTAGTTGCAGTCACAAGCATCACACTCGTCTTCAAACCCTGCCGAAAGCATGACTACAAGGTCTTCAAAATCGTGCTCAAGGATCCTTTCGGACAAAAATCTGCACAGATATGATTTATTCTCTGGAAGAAATAAAGAAGCTACTCCAGTTTTTTGGCAAGGAAACGCAGTCGTCAGTAATGGCTCGACGAACAGGAGCAAAACCTTTCGCTCTTTTCTTTCTAGTTTCATATTTCACCGAGTAAGTCCAGTACCGATCAAATTGTTGCAAATCTCCTTCTAGTAGCTAGTTTGAATTTAAAAGTTTAAAAATATTGCTCGGACTAGTTTTTATGCATAAGATACAAGAACCCATTGACAAATGCGAGATATCTTTCATAGAATAACTTTTTTCGATATTACTGTATCTTGTTAACTTTTCAGGTGAAAAACTTTCCCAGCGCTGTTTTAAAGTTTGTTTTCGAATCCCTTGTGTCAAAAATGTAAATATAGCGATTTCTGTCGCATTTGTAAGTCATGTGGGGACTTTGTACTACTGAAAGTTGGTTTCGGCGCCATTTAGGTTGCCATCTTGAATATTTCACTTCCGGTTAGAAATTCACTTTGGTAACAGGCATTTTCGGATTCAGCGGAGTCGAAACAAGGGGAAACACTATTTGTTAAAAAGTAATATGAAATGCTTCTTAAAATTTTATAAGGCTACTTTTCCGATTTCTTGCCGGATTATATGGAGGTAAGCCCGTTCTCGTGGCTAAGTTCGAGTGTTGATAGGAATTCTATCTGTCGCAGGGAAGGGAAGTCCGTGCTCTCAGTCAATTATGCCGCTGCAAAATAGGGTAAATGGTGCCGGAGTCCCTGATTCTATAGACTCGCTTTATTGTTTAGATTTAGGTTGATTTAACCTTTCTGGAGGTGGTGGAGCAGATGTTTTGGTGGTTTTGGATAGAGGGGATGGTGGAGAACATGATTTCACAATTTTTTGTTGGTGGTGGGACTAAAAAGTTGGTTTTGGTGGTGACCTGGTTGTTGTAGAAGGTTATAAATATGATTTTTGTAACCTGTGTGTCAAGACGAATCTTGTGAGTACCCACTTTGTAGGGGTAGGAGGTAGTTTTTTGTCGTATAAATAATGTACCTAGTCCGAAAACAACGGAAATTTTTAAGTGCCTGGTGGTAGTTTAAACAGTTGGTGGTGGTGGTGAACAATTATTTAGCTGTTTTCCGGATCGCTTTCAACCATTATAATATCTGGTAGAACTCTTTGAATAGTGTATACCAGAAATCAAAATAAATGTTACTCGAATTTGAAAAATATCTCTTGGTGGACCATTAAATTAGAATAAATTCCAAACCGTTTGCCGCATCGTTTTTAACTGTTATATTTTTTAGTAGAACTCTTACAATAGTGCCTATACCAGAAATAGAAATAAATGTTACTGCGAATTTGAAAATTTTCTCTTGGTGGACCATTAAATTGAAATAAATTCCAAACCGTTTTCTGGATCGTTTTTAACTATTATAACGTCTAGTAGAACTCTTGGAATAGTGTCTATATCAGAACTAACAAAAGTATTACCCCGAATTGGAAAAATTTCCCTTGGTAGATCATAAAAGTGAAATAAAATACAAAATGTTTGTCGAATCGCTCTCAAATTTCAATCATACCGGATCTATTTATCTTTGCAAATTATAAAAAAATAGCAGTCTATTTAGTACAGTCTGATTATCATTCAGGTATTTATCCCATCGTCTCCGGTGTGGCGTCTATGTCAACCCACTCACTATCTTATGTTAATTCATCGGTGCAGTTTTGTCTAAAAAGCATTTAGAGACATATAACGCGAAAAAACGACATGACCTTAGTTTAAAAGATAAAATTGGAAAATACGGTAAGTCATTATAATTTTTTTCAACGAAAAATTAATAACTGACAAAAATGACTGAACGTGGTAGATGGGCATATACTACACTCAGAAAAAAAAGATTCCATTTCTGAATTTGTGCAGGGTAGTTTTGAGGGGTGGAAAGGAGTAGAAATGGTATAATTACGGTTTCCGCCTAAAGTTGAAGTCAAATGAAAAAATGTTAAATACAAAAGTTGTAGATGATACAAAGATCTATAACATCTGTATAAATGACTTTTGACATAACCTCTAAATTTTTTTCTATTTTTTGATAAAAATCCAATATGGCCCCATAAGAAAAACAAATGTTGACTGTAATATCTCGAACTAACTAATGGGTGTAGAAAAAACCATTGATCCCAGCAGACGTGTCATGTCAAGCAATGTAAATTAATTAAATTTCAAAATGACAGCTGCAATAGTAAAAAGTTTGTGATACTGAGTGACTTTTTATAACCGACAAAATATTCTAGTCTTTTGTTTTTGAGTTTTGAAGCAAAGATATGTTTTTTAAATAGAACACCCTGTATATTTTAATCTCGTCAAATTGGACTTTTAACATATAATAATACTTTTAAGTGTAACATGTTTATCTTCAAAACTAACTTCAGGAATAACATCCTTTTAATTACATAATAGTAGTTTTTTAATGAGTTCTTGTGTAAATTTTCACAAGAACGAATTAAAAACAACATTTTTCAGTTCGATCAGAAGTTCTGAAAAGCTTGAAATCGTTTAGAATCTTCAAAATTCGTTTGACGTTTTGTTTGACATTTCATTAAATACAAAAATATCCCGTTTACACAGGAGAAAATTTTGAGATTGTGACATTAGAGAACTAAAAATACATTTTATCTAGCACGCTGTGGCATTTTATTAATAAAATAATATATTATTTTCTGTTTGAGGTTATTTTGATTGCGTTTGGTAGTTTTACAGTAATTTGTTACAATAGTGGTGGTTGAGTAAACAATATCTATAAAAATTGCATTTGCCTTACTTATCGTCTTTCCAATATTTAATTTTGAATAACGAACGAAAATACGTGCGAGTGTGCTATTATGAATAAGCCATAATTGACGCCTAGTGCAAAACGTTAATTGGCTTATTATTAAAGCGAACAAATTAGAAAAAATTATTAAAAATATACATAGGTTTTTAGTGGGATTTGTTCTTCTAATAATAAGATCAATCTTTCGCATCGTAATTATTAATTCGTAGAATGGAAACTAAAATAATCACGATTTTGAGTTATATGCACACTTGTATACTGTTTCAGTTATTTATGACATCATTGTTATTGCAGGTGCGTTTGCTTAATTTATTACGTCGGGACAAGTTTTTATTTTCTCCTACATTTGAGATATTTGCGCATGCATTGATTGATAATCCCTTCCAAAAAGCACCACCAACTCGATCTTCCTCTTCCTTTAGTTTGGTAATTACGAAATTTGAGTTGCAATGACTTTGAAATTTTGTAAAAACTTTCAAAATTCTAATTGCAAGTATTGGTTTACGTGTTTGTTTATTCATTGTTCCAAGTCCGAACAGGCACTTTACATTAGAAACGGGGTCAAATCTTTTAAAATTGAAGCTGAAATTCGCAGAATTTCTAATCCGGCGCGTGTCCATTGTAAAGACTTAGATAATAACATGTGTAAACGCGGAAACTTGTGTCGGTTCAGTCACGAAAATCCCACAAAAGACGATTTATTGTCGTGCCCCGTGTGTTACAGTATATTAAAAAAGAAAAAAACCGCTTGCTTTGTGGAGTGCCACCACATCATTTGTGAATCCTGCATGTTGCAGTTAGATGTGGAAAGCCGGCAACGTGATGATGGTTCCATATTAAAAAGATGCCCAATGTGCCGGAAGCATTCAAAAATCGCCGCTATTAAATAGGTAAGCTGAGGTAAAATTTACTTAATTTTTGTTGTATTTCGTTGCATAATTCAATTATCTTACTAGAAAGAATATTAAATTGTATAATACAGATCGTGTTATAGTCATTCATTACGAAAGATAATAGTAGGTTGGTAGAAGTTTTTTTTTAATTGTAACGCGCATGTCTTTCGATAGTTCTTAAATCGTAGCATTTTGGATGTGGATTGTGGTTTTCAAATTGTGTCCGTCCGAATACGGTAGTAGTCATTCTTTTTGAAATCATGCCTATGTGTAAAGATTTTTTATTTAGTTTTTGCTATCGAAACACGTGTAAGCATACCCATTACTATGAAAAGTGTAAGCGAAACTGCTTACATTCTCAATGCAAATTCTTCCATCTAACTATAGAGGAACTGCAAGAAATCCGTAATCAAAAGAGGCCATATTGTGAACGGGTGCAAAGAGAACTTGATCGGATATCTTGGGTGTATCTGAGAGAAAATGATGAAGACTTTGTGGTGGTCTGCTAACCGGGGGTGTTTGCTTTAGCATCAATTGCCAACTTTGTGGGAAGAAAGACGGTAAGTTATTTTAACTACTTTTTATTAAGTACGAACAATTTTATAATTGTTGTAGCTTTCGTTTAAAACTGTAATCGTAATTAATCGGCAATAACTTTCCCAGAAAACGTACACTTTCATTTCATCCCTATTTTCTTGAAGTAATTGTGATTCATTATTGTGATTGGGATGTATGAATTTTATTTAGATTTACTGATAAAAATAGTCAAATTGGCATTAAGTATTTTAAAAGTAATTCATATTATTTTCATACACTTAATAATAATCTTTACACCTACTTAATAATTACAAAGTTACGTGGGGAATATTACGAAACAAATTAAACTTGATTTTTTGATCAATAAGGAGTCTATTCCAATACAAATGTAATAATATGGGACCGGTTTCGAATATATGAATTAAAAAGTCATTTTCAGACAATAATTAATTAAAAATCTAAGATTTAACATAAGACCAATTAAACTAATATAGTATGTACTTACATTCACTGAATACCAATGAAAATGAAATCTAGAGGATGCAAATGAATAAGTGCGAACAAATTTAAATCGTGATTCCTTATCGATAAATAATGTTGGTAATCAGAGAGTTGCAAAATTTAAGGGAATTCTATGAGTTGTAGTTTTTAATTTTTAAGCGAATGTTCATATAAACCGTCATGTAAAACTTTCCCTGTCTGATAAATATGTAGTGAGTACCTACTAATACATTACACATTAACACCACATTGTCGAAAAAATTAAATAAACTAATTATAATATGTTTTTACAGTAAATACTAGTAAATGGATAAACCCATCTTACAATGATTACTATGTATAAAGTCCGTTATTTTTATTCAAAATTATAAGTACACGTTGAATTTTGTTATTCTAGGAATATTGAACAAATTTTATAAGAATATGTGTCAAAATTGTAATCTAATTTTAATAAAAAAACAAATAGACATCGGAAGAAAACTTTAAAAATTGTCAACAGTTTTAAAAAGATACTACACAGAGTGTGCCGTGCAATTACGTGTTTCAAAAATGTGTGATTTTAATCCGTTGTTTAGTTTAGTTGTAATATTGGTTTTCAGAAATTAATTTAAATGTGTTCGATATTCCTGCTGTGGAATTCCGTTAAAATGAGTGAACATTTCTCGCTATCGAAAAACATTATTTTTTCTTGTTCCCTATACCTTTATTTAAAAATTTGATTTGATTTTTATTTAATACTTTTGATTTCTTTTTGGTTAAATATCTTTTCAATGAAAATAGTAACATGACAGCCGACTACTAGATAAATTCGATTTTCTAACCTACATTGTTCATACGAAATAAATAAATACGATAAACTTGATAAAACATTCATTTCTCAAAAATCGTCTATCCCACAGGAAACATTTGTTTAACAAATATTGAGTTACCTGAAATAACTATTTAAATAATGACATACCTATGCAACAAGAAAAGTTCAGAACCACACGAAAATACCACAAAAATAATTATTTAATGCTTTTACTATAGTCTGTTTTAGTGGAGCAAAGAAAAGTTTGTGAGTATACAAAGACTACAACAAACCATTGGTCCGGTTTTAATGAAACGTTTTAAATTACCAGATTTGATTAAATTTTGGTTATCAGCCAAAAGAGCTCTTACACTTCTTGTTTATGTAGTTAATTTATTATAATTATTATTATAGTACTATTCCTAATATAATTGTTACATTTTTCCTCAGTTACATTAATTTGTTCTTCTCTAGATTGGCTGACTTGTGGGAGTTGCGATAGTTATTTATTTAAAAACAATAGCTTCGTCTTAAATTGTATGCACCTATTTTGCAAGGTATGCATCGAAAAGTTGCCCACCGAACTTGGTGCGTTAATGACCTATAGGTGTTCCATTTGTAATCATCTTGGAGTACCTAATGAATTATATTGTTATAGTCTTAGGTATGTGTATTTTATATTATGTATTCGGGGTATAATTCTTTTTCAGGTTAGTTTTAAATTAGATATTTTGACTTGCGTCGTTGCTGCTTGCGTTGTTTGCTGCTTGTGTCGTTGCTGCTTGCGTCGTTGCTGTTTGCGTCGTTGCTGGTTTCTATTTTAAAAACTCGATGGTAAGTTTTTGTAAGCTGCTGATATTGTTCTGTTTACTGAAATTTATGTTGCAGTAACTGAGTAACCATACTTAGGTATTGTTATTACAACTACTGTCAGCTTATTTCATGAAAAAACATTGATACCGATCATGTTTTCTTTGGTTAAATTTAAAGATGATGGAATTTTACATATTTGTAAAGCGTCAGAGATTAGAAGGCGGAATAACCACTTTTATGAAGCCCGGTGGTCAAACAAAAATATTATTCTGCCAGCATTCTATTCTATCATGGTATGTAGTGGACCTAAATCTATCCTATTATGTTGGCTTTTATATATTTTTCCCAAACCTTACAATTTTCATCAATTAATTTATAGAAATTAACAATAATTAACTATTTCAGATGATATTAAAACACTAGAGGATTTAAAACGTACTATAGCAGATTTACCTATTATCGGTTAGTAAATTCGATTTTCATGTAACTCATGTTAATTAAGTTATTTTTACAGCTCTATCTCGTCAAACTATACCGTCGGAGGATGTGAACAAAAGTTCGTACACTTTTATTAAATAGCTGCTATTTAAATTTCCTTCCTTTTAGAATCCTCGTTTCAACAGCAAATACCTATGGATATTGACCTAACTGCTTGTACGTATATGAGAGCTAATGATACTAAGTATTCTTCCACATCACCAGTTTCAAAATATGGTGAAGCTTTCTCGTCTGAATCACTCACTCAATCCTCATGCAAAGTACGTGTTGATGAGTATAGTTTTGGTCTTCAATTTGAACTAGACGGTATTATTTGCTAGTGTTTAAATTACATATGTTACAATTTTTCTCTTTTAGATAATTACATGGTTTTGAAAGAAAGTGATAATATTGAACAACAAGCGTCTGTAATTATTATTGATAGTGTGCACGAATTGAACGAAGGCTTTACTCTAGAAGAAGCTTCTAACGCAATATGTTCTTCCACATCACTAGTTGTAAAATATGTTGAAACTTTCACATCTGAATCTCTTACTCAATGCTTAAACGAAGTAAATACTGAAGGGTATGATTCTGGTCTCCATTTTGAACCGACTGGTAATACTTACTAGTGTTTAAACTGCAAGTGTTATAAACAAGTTCTTCTAGATAATTCCATGGTTTTGAATGAAATTGATAATACTGAAGATCAATCGGCTACTATTATTCATGATAGTGTGCTAGAATTTAACGACGGTTTTACTGTAGAAGATACTTCTAACACAATATGTTCTTCCACATTACCAGTTGTAGAATGTGTTGAAACTTTTACATCTGAATCTCTTACTCAGTGCTTAAAGGAAGTTAATACTGAAGGGTATGATTTTGGTCTCCAATTTGAACTGACTGGTAATACTTACTTAATGTTTAAACTGCAAATGTTATGAACATGTTTTTTTAGAAAATTCCATGGTTTTGAATGAAATTAATAATATTGAACATCGATCGGCTGCTATTCATGATAGTGTGCAAGATTTTAACGGCGGTTCTACTGTAGAAGAGGCTTCGAACACAATATGTTCAAACGAAGTAAATATTGAAGGATGTAATTCTGCCCTCCAATTTGAAGTGGCTGGTAATACTTACTAGTGTTTAAACTGTAAATGTTATAAACTTGTTTTTAGGTAATTCCATGGTTTTGAATGAGATTGATAATATTGAACAACGACCGGCTGCAATTATTCATAATATGCAACAATTGAATGAGGATTTTACTGTAGAGACTGAATCTAGTAACTGTAAAGGATCGAATTACCTACTAACGAACCATCTGTTTTGAAACGCCACTTTTATCTCGAGAGAAGAGAGTTAGGGTTACCATCCTGTAGTTACAATGTACAGGGTGTTGTACAGAAGGTATCTGTAGATAGTGCTAGAGGTAGAACGACACGCCGATTTTTTTGCATATATTGTAAGAAGTTGTACTCCAAATTTTCCCAACATCTTTCTGTATCGCATAAAAATGAAGTGGCCGTTAGAAAATTTTTAACTTTACCACCAAGTAAGTAGTTATTCTAGTTATTGTTATATTTGCATTTGACTCACCTGATTTTTAGAAAACCCAGAAAGGCAAAAGATAATCGAAACAATAAGAAAGCGGGGTGATTTTGTGCATAACACAAATCCTGAATACAACAGTGGACAGTTATTTGTTGCACGACGTTCTCATTCGGATTTCCAGCGTGTTTCTAAAGATTATTTACCTTGTCCTTATTGCACAGCTTTTTTCCACAAAGAATCCTTATACCATCATGTTACCAAATGCATACCACCCAATCTTCAGTCAAAGAGGTCTACTACGATTTTAAGTAGAAAACTTCTCGCCGATGTACACTCGAGGGCCAATGAAATATTAAAATCGAAAGTGTTTCCTGTTTTGCGAGATGACGATTGTGTTTCTGTAATTAGATACGATTTACTGGCTATTTTGATTGGAAATAATTGGTGTGGCAAATACCCATCTCAACATCACCATGATATGATTCGAAATAAGTTACGTGCAATTGGTCGCTTAATTCTTACAGCTAGATCTTTGGATAGTACTGTTACAGACTTTGCTTCTTTACTTACTCCTGCAAAGTATGACATTGTTGTACAATCTATCCGTCGGCTTGGTGGATTAGATTCTAATTGCACAATATATAAAGCTCCAACAACGGTTCTCACTCTGTCTACTATTTGCAAACAAGCAGTTGCTGTATGGAAATCGGAATGTATAAAATTTCCGATAAGATCTCTCAAGAAAAAGCTGATGAATTTCTGTGTTTATTTAACACCTCTTTTCCAGCAGAATTAGGTAGAACCGCAATGGAGAATCGTGTTCAACACCAGCGACATAAAGATGTTCAGTTACCATTAAAATCTGATATAGAGAAACTAGTTGCATATTTAAGAGTTTCTCGAAGAAAATGGTTTGAACAGTTAAGCAACGGAACTTGTCAAAATGTTTTCGATGCGTGGAAACAATTGTCATCGTTCACATTGGTGTCTATTATGGTTTTCAATCGTCGTCGCCCTGGCGAATTGGAACGTATTACCATTGAAGATTATTCCAAACTGCGATCTGCAGAACATTTATGCAAGAATGTTGGAAATTTAGGTGATGAAAAAATCTACGCTTGGCCGGAAGGTATAAACGTTTCGAAATTCGTGGCAAACTTAACCGAACCGTACCTGTATTAGTGAATTTCGAAATTGAAGCATGCTTAAATCTTGTAATACAAAAACGTGATGAAGCTGGGGTTCCGTCGAATAATCCGTACGTTTTTGGTATTCCGTCGTCTGATCACAGGCACAAATACCTTAGAGCGTATGTACTTCTACGAAATTATGCAAGCTTATGTGGTGCATCGAAACCTCTTCTTCTACGAGGAACACAATTACGGAAACAAATTGCCACCGAATGTGCCGTTAGAGACCTATCGGATAACGTAATCAAAGACGTGGCAAATTTTATGGGCCACGCTATTGATATTCATGATAACATTTATCGCAGACCTGTAGATAGTCGAGACATTATTCAGATGTCTAAAATTTTAGAAATGGTTCAAGGAGGAGATTCCTCAGCTAGTGATTCTGACTCTGAAGATTTTTCAGATTTGCAAACACCCCCGACCTCTGCTGTACAATTGAAATCTTACAAATCGCCAAAGTCGAGCCACTGTGTAGATTCGAGACCCGGACGTTCTTCTACGGAGCAGCAGAATGTAGTGGAGCCCTTTGAAAATGGAAAGAAACACGAAATGAAAACAAAGTCTCATGTTAAAGGCAAGTTTATTATACGAATTTTAAATTTTCAAATTTAATTGATTTATCTGACAATTTAAAAAATTACGTAGATTTAAAATAATTTCTATCTGCTCATTTGTACTATTTTTCTAACACTTATTTAATCTCAGGTTTGAAGAGAATTTGTACCACCAAAATTCCATGGAGTTCCGCAGAAAAAGATGCTGTTCTTAAAACGTTCCGGAAATATTTAGATAAAGATACACTTCCAACTACGACAGAAGTGTGCCGAAGACTTTCCAATATTCCAACACTTACGAGATCTCCAACTTCAATTCGCTTGTGGTTACAGGGTGAACTTATGCGAAGACGTAATAATACTGGTGAAAGTCATCCTAAGCGAAGTACGGTATTTATTTTCAATTGATCATTATTATTTTTAATTGCTTTATAGGAAAACAAAGTTGGACTTCTGAAATGAAAGAAAAGTTTAACTACATCTTTCGTGAACATTTAGAAGATGGTACTTTGCCTAGCGGTGCGGAATGTAAAATTGCTATGGAACAGCATCCTGAATTCCAGCATTTAACAGTAGCTGCTCTGAAAACAGCTGTTGCGAATGAACAAAAACGGCTTCAGAAAGGTACTAGAAGTTTTGCGAATAATTGTATACTATACTACTTATTTGGTATAAAGTCTGAACTCGCTTAGTCTTTTGCTATTTTTATTTGTTTTCTGAAAATATAGTTTGCATATATGATACTCATTCATGATCGCTTAAATTTCATGTTTATAATTTTTTTATTTTTTCTAATGGCGTTTATCTTTCAGCTCGATCCCGTGTTAATTTAGCGACCAGATGGTAGTATTTCTTTACCTTCATTGTCGCTGCCTAGGTGGTTGACTTCCTCGGTGGCACGTTTTCCTTTCCTGCAACTTATCAGTCAAGAATATATTATAATTTTAGGCTTGCGTTGTAGCAGCTTACGTTGTAGCGGCTTACGTGGTAGAACTGCGTCTCTGCCACGTTTTGCCTTCCAGAGAGTTATCAAATACTAATATAGTTATGTTTATTCTGCATAGGTAGTTAAATGTGGATCTACCAATTCAGTTTATTGTCTGCATTTCTCATTGTTTTGCTAATGTGATGAAATATTCTTTTAATTTTGTATGTAACTATGTATCTTATGAGTATTTTACATAGTTCTATTATGAATTTGTATTAGATTTCTGATTGTTTTGCTAATTTTTAGTGACTTTTCTTTTAATTTTGTATAAATTAATCCATCATATTTTGTGTATTGTGGGTCTTGAAGTGTAAGTGTTTTATTATAGTTCTATTATGAATTGGTTGTATTTGATATGTGTCACTTATATAATTGTACTAATTATTCGCTGCTGTTTGGTGTTATTATGTAATCTTTTTTTTATTACTATTATTTAAGTTTGTAATCGCTTTTTTTCTATAAAATAAAATGTTTTCAAATTATTTTGTTTGTATATTGTTAAACTTTATCAGAATTCAAATACCCATTATAAATCTAATTCTTATAAAACTCAATAGTTCATTATCAATACTATAACCTAATTTTATCTTAATTACATTTCGTATTTAGATTTTTCATTTTCGGATCTAATAGAATCTTATATTTCAAATTTTGTCTTGGTTATATCGTTTATTTTATTAAACGGGTGAATAAAATAATTCATTTTGCATCAATTACTTTTACGACGAATTTTTTTATTTCGTTCGCTTGCGAAAGTTTTTAAACCTAGTTTAATACTTACTGAATTTTGTTAGACATTTTATCTAAAATGGGCATCTATTTTATAAAAGTTCTACCGACTGCAAAGCTTTGAATTAAAGCGACTGATTCCTATATAGGTACTATATGTAAAATTAAAAAAACTTCATGCGTTGATATAGGTAATCACAAATTCCTCAATCTGCATGTAAAACCTACATAAGTTTAAATTCTATGACTTTTCACATGGAGGAGGTTAGAATTTCCAGTAATTTTGTAAAATTTCCATAAATAGAGTAAGAATTTATATTTATATAATATAATTTGAAGAGTAGGATTGCTATAATCAGACGTTCAACTTATAGCATTTTTGAGAAATCGCCTTTTTCTATTATTACAACAAACATTGCCATCGTTCCCGTATTCGGTTTATTATGTATAACTAATCAATTTCGCTAATGGTTAATCTTTTTAATAACATCAAACGAAAATGTTTGGTTTTGTTTTACTACATTTTCTTTACGCAAACGAAAGTTAACGATCGATATGCAACAATCTCAACAATTACATTGAAATCTTCGCAGCGAACTCTGTAGACCGTCACATCAAACATTGCGAACTTATATGCAAACCACAACAATCCAAGTACTATGAGCTTATATACATTATATGTATTACCACGTATACAGTCCTATGTCATTAACGAAGTTACCGACAGAAAATTTCTCACTTACCGACATTTGTAGGACTGTAGTACTGGCCCTATATATATATATTAAGACGCTTCTAAATTTGCACAACTACGACGGTTCTGATTCATATGTTTTTCGCGATGTTTTATATCGAGAATCGGTGCTAGTATGACATCACACTGATTTATTCTTTTTCAAACCTCGCTCGGTCGATTGCATAAAAATGCCAGTGTCCTTTACGAGCCTGCTTATGTTCCAATGACATGTGAGCATGTTCGATAGTTACAATTGTAGGAAATCGCACTTTTTTTATCTATAACACCACATAATTGCTTACTATATATCTGACCCATTTTACTCACGAGCATATGATAACAAACTAAACAGATTCTTGTAGCTCTTAAGGTAATATAAACTCGTCGAAACCCTTTCGATAACGTCCTCCGTTTATATCAACAGCGTCTTTGTTAATCATTAGAAAACCATGCGGCGTAGACCAGCACTCACCACACATTTCTTTAAAAACCTGCATGCTAATTGTAGGGCTAACGTGATCATCGTAAACGTGTTTCAGATTCATCTCATCCTGCTGGAAAAGGATAACAACATTTGCGTTATGTCGAATCAGTTGTTTGGGTATCCTGCTATACGTTTGTCCCAAATAAAAACAATCTATCGAGTTATGACGCCCCATGCTGAAGTATGCCCTAATATTATCCTGCTTCTTTAGCGCGATATCGTCAAAAATAAATACAGAGTCAGGTTTTGCGTCGTTAGGAGGCATAATATTTTCATTATCACTGAACGTATAATAACCTATTTCAGGCATCGCAGTTAAAATCTCATACAACAGCTTGTATTTATCTTGGTTTAGCGATTTGGAGTAGACGTAAACGTTTTTAAATTTCAGACCGTTTGCTTCAGTTAAAAGACTGAACATTGCATTAGTTTTTCCCGAATTTGATGGTCCGCGATGATTGCTCTTACTGTATTCGGTAGTAAGACACCATGTTTACTCGGTTTGTCGCCGCTATTGCATAACATCATTAATTCATTATTATGCACTGGCAATCTATACTTTTGAGTCACAATTTTCATTTTTCTCAATTCGACCTTATCGACTGGGTTATTTAAATCATATTAAAGATATTTTAGAAAGTACATGCACTTTATTTATTTATCAAAAAATTACATCGTGTGTATATGAATATTTTGTCTTCTTTTCGTTTTCTCTAGCATATCGATCATATTACATCCTTTTGACTTCGCCAGTTATCGGGTTGTATTGGATAAGGGCATCGTGGATTATTAGACAGTATGCGCCCATATTGTTTTCAAAGTTTGCTGCGGATTCTAATTCAGTTTAACGTCACGGTAGAATTCTTCAAGTTCTCATTCTGGTTGGCACAGTCGATTATAAAGACAAGGCAATTTTTAAATTGTTGATAGTCGAATGTGGGAATGGAGATTGTTGATGTGACATTCGAACCGGCGCACCCTCCGACAATATTGCATTCATTTCGATCGTAATAGTCTCGTTGAAAGTTAATGTAATTCCTATACGCCAATGCATACTTGTTTGTGCCAAAATCCAAATTCATGGATTCATACGGATATCTCTCAGAATTAAGATGTAATCTAATATCTGTAATATTGCCATTGTCAAAAACGCTCGCCTTACCATTTTTTGAACGTCTCCTTTAGTTTTTCTGAAAAGCCACAATAACCCATCGGGGTTTCTCTAATTGTGAAGACGTCTTTATCGGCCATGTATCAGTTTTAACCTGCTTTAAAGCGGGGTATTCGTATAATTCTCATTGACGAAACGGCATGGTGATTACAGGGTTTCTATTAATCTTCTCGAACAGTTTCAGCTTTGCTCTATCGCTGAGCGTTAAGTGCGGCACTTTCCATTGAATTTTGGAAAGCGTTATGGTTGCATCCGCCTCCCCATAATAACAATCCAAATCAGTTCTCGATCTGATCAAAACAAGCTCCTGCTTCATATTCACGATAACCTGTCTATAATGTTCGGCAAATCCGAATATGTGCTTCAGAGGCAGGCAAACCCCGAATTTTTGGCCAAATCAGCATCGTTTGCGCTGAATTGCACTTGTAGAGTGTTCACATTCAATGGAGACCATCAATGTGGGCCAGCGCTTTCTTGTCTGCGGCGCCATACGATGCATAGCCCTTCATTGCCGACCCGATACCCGGATTTCTGCTAACGTCCACGCGATGTCCGCCCAATTCATAACGAATCTCTTTAAACAAGAAACAGGCAAAATTGTTTGTTAAATCACACGTTTTTGCGACGTCTGCTGCCTTCGCGTAATATAACCTTCGATGTATAGAAAACTATCGTGGGTGGCCGTAATCAAATCCTGGCTTTGAATTGCGATTCTGATTTCGTCTGATGGTTCATAACTATTGGATCCATAAGGCAAGTACGTGTGAATATCAGATCTAACGATTGAATCGTCGAAATGAGCATCGTCAAAAATATTTAATTGTTCGCTCATCTTTTTCCTTTTTTCTGTTATTGTTTCGCTTTAACACCGATTGATTTTAAGAAAAGTTTTCTCTTACAGTCAAATGATTGTTGACGCTCTTATTTTCTTCTTCTTCTTACTCGATAATGCACGAAATATCTGTGATGATGTGTTGTTGTTGGCTTGTTTATTAATGGATCCTCCTGCGAATGATTTGTTTTTATAGAAATCGGTGTTTAGCAATGCGTAACTTCC